>DWTT01001017.1:0-12830 GCA_018250895.1 Carterocephalus mandan
TATTAAAATTATTGATAGAATATTATTACTGCTAACGAAGCAGTGGAGCAAGGGTTATGCAGAAACAAACACTTTAGAAAATATTTATACAGTGTATCCTATTGTTATATTGTAAGCCTAGCAGAGATTTATAAATTTAAGTAGCTTCGTTCTCGCATACCTCGAGATATTCCCGGGAGGTTTGTGAAAACTGAAATTTTTGAGGGCGTCTTTACATGGCAGAGATTTCGTGCCTTCTCTCAACAACAATACAATATATTTCGCATAACGACCAATTATCTCTATAAGAAATAAATAGGCCTGACGATCTTTTTCATGCCAGTCCATAAGCTTGTAAGAGGCTCTCTGTATTATTTTTATGGTGCTTAGGAGTATAATTTTAACAAACCTTTTGTACTCGAGTCTATTGGGAGAAGCGAGGTTTTGCTCTTGAAATTCTTCTGCCAAAGTGTTCCTGATATTATACCTATTATACTCTCTGCCTTGTGGTTTGTCCTCTAATTCGTTCGTTGCTCGTACCAACTCGTAATATCAGGAGTTAAAATTTCAGTTTCATGAAAGAAATGATACCTGAATGACTCAATGACGTTTCTGACTTGATCATAGTATCGAGTGTATTATGACCAGTACACTACTCTCTTGTTGGTAAGGCGTTTTAAAATTGCCTGTATAGAAAAATAAACCCCAAGATGCAGGGCTCTGTCGACTGGTGAAATTATGCTGACACCAAAATAGTTTTTGCTAGACTAAATTATTGTATTCTAACGCGTATAATAAACCGCTTTAGCTTGAAACCAAGTTGGACCGGTAATAATATACACTTGTCTGGCTCAATATTCCGTTTCAGATATATTTTCTCACTTGCTCTGGCGGACCTCCTCGTGATCCTCATCTGCGTGCCGTTCGTCTCCATCATCTACACCCTGGAGTCCTGGCCCTGGGGTGAAGCGATCTGCAAGATATCGGAGGCTGGGAAGGACATCAGTATCGGAGTGTCCGTGTTCACGCTGACCGCACTATCGGCCGAGAGATACTGCGCCATCGTAAACCCTTTTAGGAAGTTGCAGGTAATTTTTTATATGATCGATGAATTACTCTGTCCGTGTCAATTTCATGTATACGCTCTCCCTATGTGAACTTATTCAGAAAATAAGTTCTTCAAGTTGAATATTCAATTAGACCGTTTAAAAAGGATAAGGAGTACCTATGCTATGTTTAAATCCAAGTCTTGGCCTTTCATCTGAATCCATCAATGTGATGGATTCAGATGAGATCACCATTTTGAGGTTAATATGAAGGAAAGAATAAAAATTAGGATAATATAACCACACTTTTACTGAAATATTATAATTATACTTACATTATTTTCACTGGAATCTCCTACTTTAGAAACCTGCATTAACTTTAACATTAGATACTTTTACAATCAGTAGTTGTAAAGTCTCATTACTTACCCTGAGGAACCTCTGTTTAAGGACGAAAGGCGTAGTGGTATTTACGTTATTCTTATACTGCACAATATTTAACCAGCTACCAAATTACTACATGGAATATATTATTGTTCCAATTTTACAGTCCACTACTCTCCTAATCGGCGCGTTAGTTGTTAGTGGCGATTTATACGTGTAATAATTCGCTACTAATTTTTAATCCCAGGCAAATTAAAAATTTGAAATTTAATCAAAAAACTCTCTAAACATTTGTTTTAAAACTCATTTTTGCTGCAAACAAATGTAGCATTCAGACAGCTATCTGTGCACGGATGTGGTGAGGTACCGAGCATAAAAGTTTTATGGCGCGTGCGACAGTAACAACTCTAATACCTCTGAACTCTTTGTTTGACATGAACTGAAATCACTGACCAAGAGCTCTTAAGGGACAAGTCCGGCAGTATTACTAAAAGCGACACTCGTAACGTCAATTAGAAATCTTGTTACGTACGTTTCGTAATATACTATGAAAGATCTTTCAGGCAGTGTACACTACAAACTACATACTTGCTAGTACAGTACAAAACGCAAGAGCATTCAACATTTAAAGCCACTGACCATGACTAAGTCTAGTAACTTCTCGGGAATGCGGGATCCTATCTTGACTGCGATCAATCCGTTTTCTGCAACTAGTTTCACAATTGAAAAGACAACTTACTCCGCCCACCATGCTCCTCTAGCTAGTTTAGTAGAGGGGGTCCTTTCATCCCATCGTAGGATTGCTCCCTAGGTATTGTATTTACTTATTCACCAGACTTTATAGCAGCTCTGGTCTAAGTATGATCCGTTCTCAGGGTAAATGAACATGGGCGCTTCACCGCATCTAAGTTCAGGGATTCGATTTGTATTTCTCCGACACGACTTTCGATATACGTATATGAAACATTCTCGCATGCGAATTTCGTAATGAATTAATTTTAGGCATACGAACGATAAAGTGACATTATAAAATCGAAGCCCAGCTCTTTATGGTATGACTAAAATTTATATTCTTCCTTTGCGCGTATTTGGACTCTATGGCCTAATCCCTCACATCCTGAGAGGAGACCCGTGCCCAACAGTGGGACAAAGAAAGGGTTGTGATGAGAGAGCATACGACCATGACAATTGTGACTGACCCCGAAGAAGTCTTACAAAAAACTCGGTCGGTCTCAAGTCCCAAGACAACAGAGACATATACCTACAGCTGTGTGTCGCCTAAGTTGCATTATATCCACACACAAAATCACACGATACATTGTACTCGTGGTACCTATCTACACGTACCTTATATCTACATACAGTACACTGTAGGTACCATCGACCTTAGAAAATATATCGTCCTTCACTTTTCACCGAACTGCATCCACTTTTCCGACAGCCGTGCGAAAATATCTAAAGCGTTTTGTGGATTATACTACTTTACTGCACTAGGAACATTTTTATAGACCATATTTTACGCGGTAAGGATTTATCATCGTCACAACCCGTCCACGAATACGCTGATGAATCGGCGAAGCATGCAGCCTTGCACAAAACTATCTCAGCAAATTAAACCAACTATTCTGAACTGCGAAGGGGATCATTAGGGAGGAATCTGTAGTGAAATGGATTCAAATGTATGTAAAAGTACATTATAACAAAATTTTGCACCGTCTCCTAAATGAAGGCGATGTCGTGTAGGTACGAATGCACTTTGGAAAATGTTTTCGTAGAAACCTAGATAAATAGATTATACATAGGTATAACTTGTATTATAAACATACGTTGGTACATAATTATGTGCGTGCGTCTATACAATAGATGCGTCCACGAGATATATATACTCATAGTCGGTACATATTCGTGCGTCGAAAGGTTACGAAAAGGTTGGTAATTAGATTAAAAATTACATTAAAATAGATTATACATAGGTATAACTTGTATTACAAACATACGTTGGTACATAATTATGTGCGTGCGTCTATACAATAGATGCGTCCACGAGATATACATACTCATAGTCGGTACATATTCGTGCGTCGAAAGGTTACGAAAAGGTTGGTAATTAGATTTTAAATTACATTAAAATTTCAAGGAATCCAGATTATGGGAAAGTTAATTGATGTTAACGGTAACATCCCACGGGCTCGGCTCAAAATATTACTCGAATGACGTATCAACTAATTTAACTTTCCCGTTTAAACTCGTAACTAATTTTCGATGTTAACATATCCTTTAATTAATGTAATTTATGTTTTAATAACATATTACTTTAATCAAACATGCACGGATATAATTATTTGCATTAAAGTCGAAAAAATGTAATCATCGCTAACCCAACGCGCAAGTTAAGTACCAAAGACTTAAATGTATATTGGAAGTATTTGGTAAATTACGTATAAAATTTCTTTCGAACAGTCTTTAACATAATTGTAAAGTTGTTGTCTAAATAAAAATACATTAATCTCGTGTTTCTTTAAGTTATTGACGTTCTTCTTTTCTGTTGCATAAACAATTACCTTAGTCTGAAAGTAGTTTCTATAATTAATTATTAGTTGCTTTATCTACGCGAACGAAGGTGGACAAACATATATAATCACACGCCTTCAGAAATAATCAAGGAAACCACTTAAGTTGCCCCATGATACATTTGCTTTCAGTTTTATAGCAGGCGCTATTTAATTGCCTGAGATTTATATTCCTTACCTCTCACTATGGATAGAAGTCGTGCCAATTCTGTAGAATGATTTTTATCACCGACTACAATGAGATGTCTTCTCTTCATTTCAAAAGCAATAGGTACCTAAATCATGTCAATTCAATAATAATAAAAAATACTTTATTGTACACCAAAATGCAAGGCGTAAAGAGTTCTGATATTATGCTTCAGTGTCTATTATTGATGTTGAAGTTAGTATCGGATACATCGTTTTAAACATAAGACTGATAGATTCTTAAGCCCTCTACCAATCCTACTGGAGAAGCGTGGCGGTTCAGTTCAACGTCAACTGAGAGGAGAACAGTATTGCCCTCCGGTGACCCTCCCCTCGACGAGATGAAAAGCTTATAATACATACTGTATATATTCATATACATACAAAAATCTAGACAGTCTCTCGAGCGTCTTTATTATTTTAAAGTCTTATGAGCTATCCTCCGCCCTCTTAAACTAAAACGTTTAATTAACTGTACAAAATTACCTCGTACGTGCTACTAATGTACGTAATAAATCAAGCGTTTATTGTGCAGATCCGGCGAGACGACTCAACTGGCTGATTACTTATTCTCTAACTAAAATTGTTCCACTATGCTTTGTTCGTTAAAGCTGGTAATAACTTATATATAAGTTATATATAGCCCATACCATAGCATCCCATCCCGCATAGGTAAATACTAAATTATATTTGATCCATTCCACTGTGTACGAGTAGCTTTAGGTTTTATTATTCTTTTTTGTATAAGGTTTACTTTGGTGTGTGCTGACAGGAACTCGAAGATAGATGTCGACATGACCTTTTTAAATCTCTCGCATAACTCGAGGTATCGCCACTGATGTTTCATCCACAATTACTGATTTTTTGCCGCACCACCACAATATAGTTCAGGCAATGAGCTTCGTTCTGAGATTTTCACGGTTCTGCAAAAAAAACTAGAAAAAGAGCACTCCATAGGGCAAGCGACGCATTGGCAAATCCTCTGGTGTTGCTCGTGCATAGGTAACTATGACCATTTATCACCACAGTCTGTTGTTCGTTGACTAAAATTAAAAAAAAGCCTTACAATTATACAAATGCAGTACCAGGGAATCGAGCTACAACAAAAATAAAATGGAATTAAATTACCAAGGAATTCTTATTTTGATAAAAAATGTCTAGAAACAGAGTTAACACGGTAAATACATTTAACCTACTCCAAACATTAACTTCTCTAGGAAGATCTCATTCCGACTTCTGAAGTAGGGTATGCATGTTAAGTACCATTCGCGTAACTTAACATAACTACTATACACAGATCACGTAGTTTAGAAATTAGTAAGAGCTTCGTAATTTGCTTCCATTGATCCATCAGTGTAATTCAGTTTCGACTGCGCTGAGTAAACGAGTACAAACGAGATGCTCTTTCGCTAATTGGAAGAAATCGAAACTTCAGCTCTTATAGGGGCTCATTCTATCAGCGTTCTCATGATTGATTTATTCGTGTTTTACAAGATATCTTCTCACAATTTGTTTGGAATAGTCATTCAATAAGAAGAGGACTAAAGTACTGTAAAGAACATCTATTAAGAGAAGCTACGAAACATTCACATACTAGTTTAATTTTATATTAATCAATAATACTTGCAACCCAACCCAATAATAACGTTAATTCTATGAAAAAAATGGCCTGTGTTTTTTTTAACGGTGCGATTACTCATCCCACCCAAACTTTGTCGGGTCAGGCGGGTATGTGGGGCTCGCTGATATCAGAATAGGTACCCACTAAAACCCAGCGTAATATATATTAAGTTGTTTGTATTCGAAATTTCCAAAATACCTTGACTAAGCTAGGTAAAAAATTGCAATGTGTGTTAGCAGGTAGGTACGATCTGGTCCTAGTTTCAGCTACTCCATTTATATTTCGTTTATGCATAAATTTCGAGCGTTAGCAGAAAGAAGTGCCGCCGAGTCATAAATGATAAATCACACCACCGCACTCGGAATTTCTGTTCAGCCAAAGAAAGAAAATAACATAACCAAGAGTACCTAATATTAAAAACTAGAGGACGCCCGCAGCTTCGCTCGCGTGAATTTGGACTAAGATAGTTGTCGTTTGTTCATGGTTTACTACTTTACTTAATCACGGACATTACTGACAAACTCTACCCAGTGACATAGGAGAGACTTCTCTATTTTTAGGATAGTAATTATGTTAAACTTAATATTAACCCGAATAAAATGACATCAAAACATAAAAAATACTTAATGAACATCTTCCATAAAGATGTCATGGTTACTTTGTTGTAAATCATTGTTATAAAATTAGTTTAATCTGCTTTACAACATCCTGCGAACAAGGTGTATGATGGTTTAATATACACACACTCATCCCCACATAGGAAAAAATTCACATACAACAATAAAAACATACACTAACATACAACGTGTATCGCCTTCAAACGGAGCACCCTCAGGGCATGTTTACTCTACGACAATCAGTGGCGAAGATGATTAGAGAGAACCCGTGACTTGTCAGGGTATTTCCCTAACCATTGGGTAATGTAAAATCATCAATCAACGCGTCATAGAGGCGTCCATTTGATGTCTAAGTCAAAGCCATTGTTCCAGCTACGCAAGTTGCCCCTTGTATGTGCGACTTTGATCTGGGCAGCGGCGATTATCTTTGCGGCGCCTGCGGCCATATTCTCCAACACCGTGACAGCGCATCTGCACAACAATATGACTATTGTGTACTGCACGCCTTACCCTCCGGGCTGGACGCAATACCCAAAGTAAGTACCTACGCATAAGACGCTGTTAAACCAAATGTCCAACGCAAACTATTAGAAAAATCTCATTGCACGGTCGCGATTGTGATTGCCACATTCACGTCCTTTCTCGACAAAAACGAAGTTATAACAAATAATTTAAGTAAAATGCAGTTGGATCGCTAGAAAATTATACGCTTAAAACTTTCTTGGGCTGTGTTTTTATTAAGTGTTTCATTAGACGGCCATATATTGTACTGTATACTTAGAATAGATTCTCTATTGTAATTAACTCAATGTTCCAAATCTAGATTTTGTCGCTGTATCATAATGAAAAGTAGTTGTTATGTGTTATGCATGTATACATTTTTCGTTTGACTTAATTTGCTTATTGGTCACAGAATTATTTATATAAAATATACTTATATTTAGCTTGGAACGTCTTTACTTATTTCTACCAGTCTCTTCTAATTAGTAATTAATTAATTTAATGTTCCCGTACTGATTACATTAACAACGGAAATTTCCCTAGACGTTGTTTCAATATTGGTTCAATTAACTACTTCACACCTGCATCATTATATAACTTATAATCCTTGGATTAATTATAATTACTTAGATACCTATGTATTAGTCATCTCTTTGCTTACGGCTTATCTCATTTTAAACTTAAGTCATTTTGTTTGAATCTTTTCTAAACAAAATTTCCAATCCTTCTGAAGGCTTATAATACACACCTAATGCAACAAAAGCGTGTCTCTAAAACAGCAACTTTGCAGTAGAACGAAATGGACTCCTTTTAAACCCTAATGAAAATGCTAAAGTGGAACTGGTATTGGTTTATTGAAATTCAGTTTGTTTTACGAAAGTTTTTATTGAACATTTTACTACTTATTTGAAAACGTAAGAAATCGAGTAGGTAATTATGTTTTGTGAAGTGTGGATTGTATGATATTTGCAAAAACTGATTCGATTAATAGACCTTTTGCTCTTAATCTTTTTTATTTTAGCTCCGTGATTTTATAATTGTAGGAGTAATTGCTTCTTTTTTATATTAATTTATGTAAGTATGCATATGTTGACTATGATGACGAAAGTGTTTGAGCAGTGTGTGATGGCATACCTGTGGATCCGAGACGTGGTCCTCTATCGGCTCTGTCGGTCTTATTCGCAAGCTCAAAGTCACTCAAAGCTCCATGGAGAGATCTATACTTGGTATTTCGCTACGCGACCGGGTTTGTAATGATGAAATCCGTAGACGAACACAGGTAACCGACATAGCTCGAACAGTTAACGCTCTGAAAGCTTGTTTCGCAAATCTAGCGAATCTAAAAAGGGTGCCAACCGTAAGACCAGTCTGAGGATCACTTGAATGTATAACTATTACGACAATGGGCAGCTGGTGTGTACCTACGTCGTGCGAACGCGCCATCAAAGTCACTTTTTTTTAATTTCATGGATATAAGATGGGAAACGAGCTTGCAAAATAGGATCAATATAAAACCTATTTGGTTCCCTATAGGCTCTACCACCTAATAATGCAAGGAATGCAGACGAAATTAGTTAATGTTGCTGTCACCGGACACGGTGAAGAGGACATCATCATCAAATTAATAGTTTTATGTTTACATGTTATAGATTATATAATTTGTAATTTATGTATTATTATATGTGTTGTACGTAATCATTAGTAAGTTTAATACTTTGTTGCATGGTATACATTCTACAATTAAATCAATTTCCATGTATCCAGTCGCAGGTACGCTGGAAGATATATCTTAGGGAAATAAGCTATACCTGTACGTACATGTGTTACTTAAGTTTCTAATCCCTTTTCTTGTTCCCCTTTGTACATAAATACAAATAAAGGATTCTTACAACTTCGACATATAGAATGGTCCATATTACGCCACCTACGTTACGTTTCTATTTTCTATCAAAGCTCAGCATTTTCCCTCACACGACACCCTATTGTATCTTGTCAGTGTTATCTCGGAATTTTTCTTTTTGACGCAACGTTGACTCCAACCTTGTAAAACATGTCTGTATTCTTAGAAAATTCTACAGCTATAAACTCAATTTCAGATGGATGACACTTGCGAAAGCGATCATATACTACGGGCTACCGCTTCTAGTGATCGCGTTTTTCTACTCGCTGATGGCGCAACGACTGCTGGCCAGTACTAAAGAAATGCCGGGTGCTTTGCACGGGGGGCAGGGAGAAGCACAGGCCAAAGCTCGGAAGAGTGTCGCGAGCATGGTCCTGATCTTTGTTATCGGTGAGTTACTATAGTACACATAGCGGTGATAGCTCAGTGCCAAAATCCAAGCGGCACGCTCCAATGACTTTTCTAAGTTTTGTTCGATTTAATAAATTAAATGTCACCTGATTTAACAGTGAAGTAAAACATCGTAAGGAACCCTGCATCCATGAGAGTTGGCCATAATGTTCTCGAAGTCATATGAAGTCTGCAAGTCCACATTAGCATAGGAGACTGTGGAATAACACCTCCCATTTCGAGACGCGAGCACAACCGTGGGAAAAATGAAGCGTTGTAGGTGGTCAAGTTTCTATAGAATCAGTTTAGTAGTCTAGCAGCAATATAATGGCTGTTTCTACTTTGAGCTGATACAGCAACTAATCAAAAGTTACTAGATAGTTTTCGGGTTTGTTGAATGCCAGAAAGGGAGAGGCACTGAGAGGCACAATTATGCTCGGAAGAGAATCACGAGATCGTACTGATATCTCTTTTGGTAACCAATAAACTAAGAAACATTTATAAACCTAGCATCGATTTAAAGTAACCATTGGCGGAGGTGTTAGTCGCCGATGTTAGAAGTTTTAGGCCACATGTAGGCCTTTAATACGCCTTAAAGATTTAAAACCGGGTGCGATAGCCTAGTGTACGATTATCCACCACATCGTGAAAGCCCTCGAGAAATTTTGCCACTTAAACATAAATCCACTTGCAGACAGAAACTGGTGCAACTAAACACTATCAATCGGTCAATCCACTCACGGAAGACTGCACTTTATTGTCTGTTTGAGCATCTGCCCAACTATAGAGAACTTTTATGTATGAATATGTACTCAGAGAATATTTTTGTAGAGAAGAAAAGGTGGCGAAATGTTACGCCTAAAACTCTGCCTGAAATGTCGAAGGAAATTCTGCAGGTAGATATTTCCTCAGTGTTTTTTTATTTAAATATGTTAATCTACCAAACCATCTGAATCTATTGAAAATTGTTCCTATTAAAAACTTTTAATTCCATCTCAAACTTTTAATGGAAACATAATATTCTCATTAAAAGTAGATAGAGTCTCCTCCGAGGACAACGTAACAATTTTATTTAAGTGTGTTAGTAATAATGACACGAGTTTTTTAAGACTTACAGTGTGAGGCCTGTGAGCTAGTTGAGTTGGCAACAATTCTAATAGTAAACAGTATGAAAGCACTATAACCAAAAGAGCCTTTTTTTTGTTTTTAAACATACATTTTAAATAAAACATTTTAATTTTAAACATAAATTTTAATTAAATTTAAAAGTAACTATCTATAGTGAGCTCATAGCCCTTCAGCGAGCTATGGAAAGAGCTATGATCGGTATTTCGCTACGAGACAGGATTCGTAATGATAAAAGCCGTAGACTTTTGAGGGTTACCGATGCACCGATTAAGGGAGGCCTCTGTCCAGGAACAGACTTCGAAAGGCATGATCATGATAAATTCAAATTCAAATAATTTATTTCGCTATGAGGTGATTACACACGCTTAACGAAAGTCTAGGTACAAACTACTTAAAGAGAAGAGATATAATGCTATTCTAAACTGATTAATGACTTATATTAGGTAGGTGTCTTCACTATGTTCCCTATTGTTACGGTCAACCAGATTAAAAAACAATTCTTTGAGACATAAATAAGTCTTACATATTCATTTACACTACAACAAAGTCAAACTAATCCGAACCTTTATTCAAAGGCACTCAACTGAAATAAAATGGCTGCATGCCTCGCATTATCTGTAAAGAACGGTTTTGGTAAACTTTCCATTACTTCCCATTGAATGGGCTGGTGAATCCGGACGGATGGAGAGTATTTGTAATTCGATTTACTCCGAAAGAACGATTGAACCAGGGATGTTATGATTTTCGGATACAGATCTAAGAAAATAGCGATACGGATAACGAATAAGTAGCAGTTTTTTATTTGTTTTTAATTTAATAAGGAATAAAATGTTTGTTTGTTTGTAATAATATATCGTTTGCAGACTCTGTTATTATTAATGTGACATTATTACCAATAATCCGATATAATAAGTACCGGATATTAGGCAAGGGTTGTAATATAAAACACAAATACGTAATGGTTGGGCTATATTTATTGATTATTATTTGGTTCTACAATCCACCACATCCACTTTTCATTTTCGAATTTTCACTTTTCAATTTTCACAAAAGAAAAAGCAATTTCACCGCCTAGCGAAAGCTGTTAACCTTATACAAGACAAAGAAGAATATACATGGCCAAAACTAAGACGTTAAATGTCCTACCCCTATTCTTCTACCTTCATGTGACGTCATATGCTTTTTTTATAATCCTTATAAAACAATTTTCAGATAGAAGACGTTTTACATTTCATCAACACTCTTGAACGCCATTGTTTGACTCTCACTCGAACCGAATGGTATTTTGAAATCCAATGATATAATTGTCTCGTACGGCAGAATTTACTTACATAGGACCGATAGACTATTCAATCTGAGGATTTATTATTCTTAATCTAACTCCGGAGTGTCCGCTGAATAACATTTTAACGATGAAAATAAATAGTCATAGACTTAATTGTATAAGTGGCATGTCTGCAAAGTGTTAGGCCAAATTGACTTTTACTGTAATCCTAAAGTATTCTAAACTTTTTCATAGAATTCGCTACCCATTTCAGATAGATTTTTATTTTGGTTATTAGACAGTTTCGGTTACGGTTACGGATCACCATCACATCACTGGATTTAACAGTATTTGTAATTCGTTTCTGCCCGGAATTATGTTGAGCTTATTGTGTAAATGATCGAGTTTCGATTAGGGGAACCATTTTCCGGCAAATGATTGTTTTAAATGGCTTCCGAATTATCCTTCAAGAAAATTGGACCATTGTGCGTTAATAGATAACAATGTATCTAATGGATTTTCTTGGAACATTTTTTGTAAGGTTATAAGGAAAGCTTTTCTGTACTGTGCAAAAATAATGATCTCAGGAAATGAGTTAAATGCTTTATGGTTTAGTTGTTCACAAGCTTCGGATGAATAAGCTTTCAAGCCTTTAGACAAAAACAATTTGCTTATAGAATTTCGGACCCATACAAATTTCAACGTAAAAGTTAAGATATTTATGTCTATACATATAATAAGACTGTAACGAGTCTGAGTCTGTACATTGAATAAATCCTAAAAACTATCAGGGGTTTACAAGTTAACGATACAGATTCAGAAAATATTTGGTGGTCTCCTATTGACAAACCTACCGCGCCGGTCATAACTCGGTTGAACACATACGATCGACGAGCTATTGGGACGCTTCATCGCATCCATCGATATATTAAGTGAAAAGGGAAATGTTATATTCTCTAAAAGTGGCATATTACATATAATAGAAATTGTTCGTGTAAAGTATGTAGGTACCTGACGTCGTCGGCTAGAACTTGGTTTCGACCCACGGGTGTGGGTCTCGATCAATTTTTTGCACGTTTTTACTAATTTCGTATTAGTACCCACGTGACGTTTTCTTATTACAAAGACTGAATTACGAAGACAACATATCTATCTCCTTTATTACGGACTAGTGGACGCCCGCAGCTTCGCTCGCGTAGAATTAGACCCATTAACGACGTCTGCTCGCGTTCGGGTTGCCCACT
>DWTT01001018.1:0-12828 GCA_018250895.1 Carterocephalus mandan
GTAGCGATCTATCTATACTAATATTATAAAGAGGAAACATTTGTTTGTAATGTTTTCACACAAAAACCACTGGACCGTTTTCAAAAACTATTTCTCCATTAGAAAGCTGCATCTTCACTGAGTAAGATAGGCTATATATTAGTAGGAGTAGAAAATATTGTGTAAAACTGACTAATTCCACGCGAGCGAAGCTGCGGGCATCCACTAGTTTCTAATATTTAAGCTTGTAACTTGGACCACGGCACAACGTGCATTAAACTCTGGGGAGAGTGTTAGTAAGTTCGTTTGAATGATTCGACACCTCCCTTGAGGTTTGAACCCTTTCAACCCTTGCGAGGGGGAGGGTATGAATTTATTTTTTGCCGGTGCTTTTGTTAATCTTTGAATAAAATTCCTAGTTATAGTTGATGCTTTATATCCAATACAGTTAAAATATACATGAAGCGCTCGTAGTTGAGCGGCTTGAGTATGCAGTTTCCTCACAGAGTTTCATTACGGCAGGTGACATTTCATAAATAACACAACATAGAAAAGTCATGGGTCGCTTGGATTTGAACCCGGACCGCTCGAGTGAGAGGCGAGTTCGATAGCCAGTAGACTGTCACTGGTGTTACATTTTCCCCACGGCTTCGCCCGCGTCAAATCGTTATCAGTGCCGAATTATTTCTATCATCAATAGATTTAAAATATATATTTTAAAACATCTCTCAATGGTAGAGGAAATACCTCTATGCTGCACGTAAAACGATTTGACGCGGGCGGAACGCTAGTTTGTAAGGATGCCTACATTATTGATTGTGATGAAATTATTTAGTTATTTTGTACGGGTATTGACTTGGTTGGAAGTGCAGAGAATAACAATATAACAAGTTATTCAAGAATAAGTTAATTTAATTTATCTTCATAATATAATTCTGAGGCTATCCTTTATGATACCTATTGTGATAAGCTGCTTCTGTTTGACTGCCAAGTGGATGTATGACCGCTGATTACAAACATTTTTCCGTTTCTGTGCTCATGGAAGGACGTTGAGCTTTTCCGGCCCCATTCGTTTAAGCCATGTAAGAAGCCTTCGGACACTCTCAAAACTTGGAAAAGCATGGGAAGAACGTTCGCTGATATGTACTCGTAATATAAGATGTTATAAAAGAATATGGATAGGTGTGAATATAAACAGACTTGTGCACCTAAGTGGCACAAAACTTATTATGCGCCGTATAAATTTAAATTTGTTTGCTTTTTTATCGCCTGGTGGCGTGATTGGTCTCAATATTTCTCTACCTAGTTTATGAAGTTATTAAAGAATGCATGTTATAAAATTATTCACTTGTTAAAGTGACATTTTTAGAGCGTAAAAAATTTTGGAAAATTACATATTTACTGTAAAATTGTTTACTGTACTTAATTTTATGAAGGAGTACAAAACATTTATATTATGGTCGATAATACAAAAGTTTTGTATACATTTGGCTTTGTGAAAGTAAATTCTTAATTTTTATTTAATTTAAATAATGCTTCTGCCGTTTTTGATTCCTTTATTTTTATTTTTAACGAACAGTGTCAAGAGCCTAATAGCTCAAGTAGCCTAGATAAAAGCAGCGCAATAACTTCCATCCATCCATCCATCAGACTTTTGGGTTTCACTGCTAGAAAAAGGTCTCCTTCAATCGATGCCACTTCTCCCGATCCTGCCCCCTTGAATGCAACGATTTTACTAAAAAGCTAAAATCCTCTTGTTCACAAGTGTACCTGGCACCCATTATTTTTTCAATTCGTGACATCATTTTCTATCAAATGTCCTATAAATCATTAAAAAAACATATACATCGTTGCAAATTACATCGGCGACGTCATTATTAAAATATTAATTAAAGGTAATTGCGGCTAATTGTTTCGGGGCAACCATTCCCCAATCTATTGTATACTTTCATACTCGTAACATTCATTTAAAATTAGTTTTATCAAAAAAACAGATACCTGCAGGATCGAGCGGTGGGATCTTGGACCATTAATCAGTATTCGTGTTAGCTTCTGTCTGAACGAACAAAATTCGAACCCAAAAATCTCGAAAGGCTAAAGAATTCAAGCGGCGAGAAACTTTCATAGCACTTTTCATAGCTATATTCAACGGAGAAAGTGTTATAAACTTTATGAGTGCTATAGTAGACGAGAGCAAGTGTGCCTCAAAAGACGAGTGCCCCTCGAGGCACGCCACACGTTCAGACTCCCAATCAAAGGCTACATCAAACATTAAAAGGTCGTTATATTAATGAATCGTATCAGATTTCCTCGCGTCTCCGAGCATTCTATACGTCTTCAGTTCCAAAGCGCCTGCTATAGAACCTTTTAATACTTAAGTTTCAAGACTGCATATATGATTTTTTTTGTTTTCCTCCATACTCTCTTGGCAACGTTTACTAAATGATGATGAAACAAACTAAATAATAAATAGAATTTCTCTAATGGTAAAAATACCATAACTAGTGACTCGATTCGAAAATAAAAATATATGTGTATATATGCACGCAGACGATGTGCAGCTTTATAACCATTTTCATTTTGAAGACTGTGACGCAGCCATCGCTAAGATGAATGATAATTTAAATTATACTGATCAATGATCATTGATTTGACCCGCCATTTTCAGGGCGCCTTTAACATATCTATCTTTTTTACTTGATTTATCGATGCCTCATATAATCGCCTATGCCTTGATACACTCTGAAAGAGAAGCTCGTGAATCGTGAAACAACAAAAACAATGCTCTACGAGGATAGTAGCTCTAGGAGCAGGAATACTCTGCCGATTGATGCGAAGAGTATGTATACCCCATAGATTACCTTCCTAGGATAATCCTACGAGCTTTTTACGAGATACGAGATCGAACAATAAAACAGGCTCTAACAAAAGTCTTATTGTGAGTTGTAAGTATCAAGTCAAGAATGTTTACCGGCTCACAAAGTGAATTTGCATAGATAAAGTGAATGCACCTGTTATGCATTACGCTACAACGGCTACTATTCATTTTACGACAGCGACAATTCATTTCTAAAGCGACACGACTGTACGATTTCCTTTTTGTAAATATTACAATAAGAGTTTCGCTTTAGTGTCGCAGTACTTTTTAAATCACAAACACTGGAAACAGATTAATATAATAGTAGAGTAACATATCTTTAGGGCATTTTATGGAAATGCTGCGTTAACTCAATACACCTATACGTTTAATCGTCTGTTCGTTATCAAATAAAAAGTGGGAACACAATTCGCATTAACATTTTAGCAAGAACAGCACATCACATTGTAATCTCTCGCTTTATGTCCCATGATTCGGCTAATAGAGAGATTTAAGAGGTCGTACGTTCTCTCTGAAAAAGATGGTGTGGGATCGCAAAAAATGAAGGGACCGAACACAAAGGCAGGCCTTAATAAGGATAAGGAATGAACGAATGGGACCGGGTTCATATTCAGAAATCGCTACCGCAAACTCAGTGTGTTTTTTGTGGAAGACATAAGTGTGGAGTTATGTGCGGCTGGGAATGCGTATTATTCAGCTTTACGCTGTGTCATTATTTCAGGCGTTCAGTTTCTAATTCGAAAGCGCTATTGGGCTCAGTGCAGACTTTGCAGCATCAAGATTGGTTAGAAAAAGCATGTCAAGCTTCGTCAACAACAAGGTTAAGGCAGTACCTCAGCCAGTCTTGAACCTAGAATTCAAATATAGGAACATTATACATACATAGGAAGTAAGAATGTTTACTCACTCATTATCCTGGGAAAGAATGTCCGCCTTTGTACGTTAAAATTGTACATTATGATTTAAATAAATAAATATCCTTATTACTGTTACTTATTACTGCCTCGTTGATCTAGTGGTCGATAGGACGACTGCCAAACAAGAGATCCTGGATTCGATCCCCGGGTCGAGGAAAAGTATTATTGCGTTTTTCTATCTTGAAATTACTATTAGTAGCTCGGAGTGTGGATTTGTATCCGGTAGATGGCAATAAGCTCACCACCTATTCCATGGGACCTTAACATAACTGGTGTACACACAGACCCCTTCGGAGAAAAACAGGGATGATTATGTTTTGTTTTGTTACTGTAACTGTTATTCCTGTTACATTATTAAATATTTACTAGGAGTGCCTACAGAGGCACCAGTCAGTAACAGTTACTGATCATCGTTGGCACAATATGTTACGAAAAATGTAAATTCTTTGCAATTACTTCTGTGTAAACATTTCTAAACGTTTTTTAATTCGGTTTTATGTTTGTTTTCATGTTTTAAATAACAAAATCGTTTAAAAAAACTTAAATACACGCTTTGTAGATAAAAAAAACTAAAATACACGATAGATATAACCGAACTACTTAAAATGGAGATTTTTTTTAATTTTTTAATTTAATTTAATAATTTAATTAATCGTCATTTGTCCTTGACCAGTGTGCAGAGTTTCAAATTAATCCGACGATTTGAAGGGGTTAAAAATCACGTTCAAAGTGTCCGTTAAATACATCGGTTCGGTTATCTACAAAAGCGTGTTATTTAGTTTATTTAAACGATGTTGTTTTTTTATTCGATTGTTGAATTCAAATCAATAGGAGTCCTTTAATATTTGTTATTTTTTATTCATAACAACTTCTAACAAATTCTAAGAAGCTTGATATAATAAAGTCGCTTTTCGTAATGAGTACAGCAAAGTCACATGATATGCTGTGTGTGTTTGATTTTTTAAACGATTTTTGAAAATGAGATTTAATTATTTTTGCGTTCAAATAAAAATAAATATTTTTCTATCTATATTTCAGAGTACGGCAACGTTGCTTTCGACCCCACTTAGCTTGAACAGTTCACCATATTGACTTTACTCTCCCTTAGCACTGGAGCTGCCAAAGCACCTAAAACGGAAACTTGTAGGGTCTTGTTTGCATCCACCCATTATTAGGCGAGGAAATCAGATGACAAACAATTGTACATACTCGTACATATCTTGCATACTATGCGAGGAGGTTAATTAAGTTGAGAGCAAATACAGACAGTCAAACAGCAAACAGATTCAATTAATAGTACACGGTCGTGTCTTAGAATTAACGGATCTTATTAACTGCAATAGATATTGTAGTTCAGATTATGTTACAGGTCTAACACAGGTGCATGCGTCAGTGTCTTTTTAACTCGGAAATACTACGAACGTTCCATGTTTCTTGTTATTGTGTTGATTGCATTGTGTTGTGGCCCACGTGGTAAGTACCTACTTTATTTTTATTTTTAGTGGATTCATGAAGTTGTCCGAATTTCTTGCCGTGTTCTTCTCGGTAGCATCAACTTTGTGAACCGGCGGTAGATAAAAAATGTTATGACTTCATTAAGCGTATAAAAAAAATACCATATAATGAAAAATAAATAAATCCGAATCTGAATCTGTCAATCAAACGAAGTGTTCAATCAACTGCCTTTGAAAGCATCAATTATCAGCTACAAGCATCTTACTTGCTATGCTTGTTCGATATTGTTTTAAATAAAAGTAGTTATTTAGTCTAGTTTGCTACCAATTGATAGTCAAGTCTTTTTCTAGCTAGCTATGTTAGCTCCACCTTCGCCATGTTAGATTTAGTTGATTTATACACAAAATAGAAAGAATATCTTTAGACAAACAGCCAGGAATCGACGAGAAGCTGCCGGCAGTTCGCCAGAAAATCTGTGCTGCGGTATGAAGCGTGATTCATGGGCAGTTTCGACGAGAGATTTTTGGGAAAATCATTCTATCTCGTAAGTGAAAAGTCTTAAAAATGGAACTTTATAAGTGAATATGACTAAATCTGTTCATTTATATATCTTAGATTTTTATAATATCTAAGAATATCTCTTACTTTAGTTTACTTTACGAGTATACTCTAACAGTCTGAAGTTTACAATATATCTTTTTTGGAAAAGCGATGGAGATTAGAGAAATACAATAGGAGGTAAATTCTTTTCTTCTCCATACTTTTATTACTTTATCTTGAATTTGATATTTTTATACAAATTAATTAAATTACTATTGATTTATATTCGATTTCTTCGGTAATGCAAATATCCATACTAGACAAATATCCCAACATTAACCCATATATATTGATCAATAATAAGTATCGTTTATAAGATATAACAAAAATATATCGTACTTCTTACACACTCATAATAATATTATGTTTATTTTAAAAGCTTTTATTTAACTTCACTCGTATGTATGTATTCATTCATGTATGTCCTGGAATCTTGCATTCAATGTTTCACCCACTTCCACTGAAGCTATCGAGCTGAAATTTGGCACACTTATTAGGTTACGATGACAATGCATGAAAATAAAATAAAAAGTTATAAAAGCTTTTTTAAAAAAAAAAATTTTTACTTGATTAACGTGAGATAAATGCCTTAGAATTTTATAGGTTATGGCTGCGGACGCGTGACTTTAGAAATGTAAGTGAACAATAATAAATAGATCGACTATTTACTCTATTGTTATGAGTTTATAAGCAAGTTGTTTAAAATATTATTAAAATGTTAATAGCTAGAATCTAGAATCTCTCTAATTTTTCATGTAGTCAGAAGCTCACAGAAGTAAAGCTTAGCGTACTTAACTCTCAGAAGTAAAGCGATATAAAGCTTTTTTGCGAATGAAGCTTTATAACAGTCTTTTCTCCATTGATTAATACATTCATACACCAATCCACGCATTTCTTTTGTCCACCACAGCAGAAGCATGCGACAAGGATTTTCTCGACGTCCTGGTATGTGGAGCAGACTATCGACGCTGGCCGGCAGCGCGCCAACAAATCACTGCTGAGCGAGGTGTGCCTGATTCATGGGATTCGAAGAGAATGTCCATATACACTTGCCAATTTATTAACTAGTTTCTTTTAGATGAAGTCGTCCTCAAGGGTAGCAACATATCTGCTGATATGGATAGAGACTCTTACTAACAATAACGTACTAACTGAACTGTTAATAAGACCAACTAAAAGGACTAACTATTACTGTCCCTGCACCAGTCAACTAACTTAACAACTAATGTACTTATTAACTCCCCTGTTAACTGTTAACGTGACTAATCATTCCAGTTCCTATTACAGCCTTGTTCAAAGTCAGTCACAGTTGGCATGGGTGGCAGCGGATGGGTGGTGATGCAAGCTCGTTTGCTTACTCTATCCATATAAAAGAGTCAATACCGACGAATATATTGGCCCAGGTATTGCCCGGTCATGCCCGGAGGGTAGTCCTTTTCGTTGTCTGGACACATAGAGGAGAACAAAAAAAAAACGTCTCCGAAAGTACTGGACCAATTTCTATAAGCAACATAGTGAATACCAAAGAAAAAAAATGATTCCTCATCATTTTACCATCATTCTTGTAACCAAAATTATGTTGTTATTATGTAGTATGGCGATTGATTTTCTAATAAACATAGAAAATCAATCGCCAGATTTGAGGAGGAAAACGGAACAATTGGTCCACGACTACATCGTATTGCGTTTAGAAAAAAATCAACCGACAGTTTTAAGGAGAAACGAGAGTTCCGGTACGCCTCTAATAACTATACGCACAGTGGGCTTCAATTATTCACCTCTGAATTCATTAAGTAACCCCTTATTCACAAATTAAAATTCATCCACCCTTGCTCATTTTTAAAAACTGCCCCCCAACCCAACTAGCACTTTATCCGCGCATTACAAAATCGGATCAGCGAAGCGCGGCGTCTGAAGAGTGAACACGTTAATTTACTATGAATTCGTGTAAATGCGACATCCATATCGCATACGTTAAACGTTGTGTTCTTGATATGCCCCTTCCATCGAATCCTACTAGTTCTGCTTCTCGTGACGACGTGATTGATTGATTTAAAACACATTGACAACATTTCGTCCACTTGCGACGACAGTGTGACATCTCGAATTATACGATTTTTTGTTATACTGATATTCTGAATAGCTTTTGATATTTCATTTCAGTATTAGTTGTATATTGACAAGAATTTAAGAGTAATGCTCATTTAAAAGTTCAAAAGTCATTTTCTGTAAAATTACGGTTTTTGAGATGTCACTCTGTCGTCGCTAGTGGATGATTTGCGTTGATAGGCTGCATTATGATCTGAATGGCTGAAAAAACCAGCCTAAGATCTTAGACTACATTAGTCTATCGAACTGTTTTTTAAATTGTGTTTTTCTCGACATTATAAGTTAATAATGTACTTGATTGTACTGCGCAGTGACTATCGAACTCGCCTCTCATTCGAGCGTTCCGGGTTCAAATCCAAGCCGCTTAAGGATTGTAGACGAGACTGTGCTCGCACATAGATATTGTTCACTTTACACAAAAATATTGGACGTGATCGACTATTTTAGTATCAACAGCTTCCGAATTTTGCATTGCCAACCCCCTGGCAATAAATCCGCCTTGACAATAAACACCCTCGTTGGTTCAGGAAATATTGAAATGGGCGGAAATCGTGCGTCTGCGTTGTCCACTGCCCATTTTCGGCTTCATTTGTCACCCGATTGTTATTGTTTTGTAAGTTTTATGTATGAACTATAGTTTACGGTGTTTAAGTCAGCTAAATGTTAAGGAGATAAAGGTTTTATCCATTTCACTGAATACTGTTACATCACGTCACGTCAAGTCACTGAAAAAAGGGACTTTTAATTTTTTTTCATTTGATTTTTGTATTTATTTTTATTTATATAAAATACCTAACCTGCTTACAAAATTTTAGTTGCGGCTCCGCCCGTGCAAAATCATGTCCCGTGCAGAACTTTTAATCTCTTTTGATTTTGATCTCTACTATTAAGGGATTGCTTAAAATCTAAACAGTGTTTTTTGACAGCAAGCTACAAATATTATTATCAAAATCTAGCTTTACACGGAGATCCGCCGAAAAGATTCCGATCAACATTTATCGATCATTTATTAAAAATGTTAAGAATCGATTATTAAACGAACGATTACAGTGTTTGGTCCATTTCCCAGGAACCATGCAACTTTTCGGAAAAAAAGTGGCTAGACACTATTTAGGGCGTATCGTTCAAGGACTTTACGTAACGATTAGTAGCATGAAAAACATGCAGTTAAAATAATATTATAAAGAATAATAATAAAGAATACCGCACTGAAAACATAATTTTCTTTAAATTGTAATATAATTATCGCTCAATAAATACGAATACAAAAAATACGAATACGAAGTTTGAACGAATGAACACCGATTTCATCACTAGGTGGAGTTAACCCTAGTTGTTTGAGTTATCTCTCGACGTAGGTATACGCTGATATACGAACGTAATATTATTTAGCAATATTTGTACCCTAAATTAGTTTTAAACTTTGCGAAACTAACTTATTGCTAGCTGGCTTTGCTGGATGAATTTATGGAAAGCAAAGTTCTGCACTCCTTTTATACCGGTGTATTTTACCTTTAACGGTGTTTAATGGACGAGGGATGAAATTCATACACCACAGTTAACCTATTTTCTGGGTTGTAAAACTCATCACAACATCCATGTAGGTACTGCGATTTCATCTTATTCAAATGTTTTTTCCATGCATTTCAAATTCAAAGTGCTTAGAAAAGTAAGTTTGCTAACGACGTTTTCATTTTTTCCCTCATAATTGAAGGAAATAATATAAAAATAAATAATATAATTACCTCGGACTTACATCATCCATCCATCAGCCGTTTTGGGTCTAGGTCTAGACAAAGGCCTCCCTCAATCGTTGCCACTCCTCCCTCCAACCTACATAAATGTAATAAAATATTCAGTCCTGTGAAAATTATCTACTCCAAACTATTGACAAACTTGCAGTATCGGATGATAACGATATGGAAATAACGTGTAAATTCAAGTTCTAAAATATTACCAACTGCAATACACTATTTGAAGTCATAATGCGTTTTGATACGAGATCGAACCGGGAAACATTCGGATCGCAATAAAAACATTCGTCTATATGCAGCGAGGGTGCAGCGATGCGAAAAATATTGGAATCCGTCCAATAAGTCGGAGTAATGAAAACAAGTTTACAGTGGAAGCACCTAAGACGGTTTCCGGACGAAATCTCCGCACGTCGCGAGACAATGGATGTTTGTTGGCAACCGGCGGAGGCGATCCGGACAACTCATTTTACGCTCCACGTCGTCAACCCGATCGTGTTTTGTCGGAATCAATGGACTCGAAACGTAATTCGACACACCCATATCTTATCTTCCCTTACGGTTCCTACTTTGTTTCCTGGCGACAAAATGTATTTAATGAATTTCATTGGTTGATTTATATTATTATTTCCTTTCGGTTTCTTAAACAATACACTGCTCTAATTTTCTGAGTTTTAGCACTTCACGAATATCACGTAAGTACATTTTATTAATAAGAAGAAATTCTTTAATAAGAAAGTATCTATCTAAGACAGTTTCCGGGCGTAAACTCCGCACGTCGTGACACTGGATGTTTGTTGACAACCGTCGGAGGCGATCCGGACTTATCGTCAACATACGGTCCACGTCGTCAACCCGATCGTGTTTTATCGGAATCAATAGACTCGAAACGTAATTCGACATATCCGGGCCTCTGCTTCTCCTTTATAGATACTACTTTTTTCTGAGAGAAAATTGGTAAAGGTTTGAAAATTGGTAAAGTAGATACTCTTCTCTGTATATTTTAGTTACTAATATTTTTCGGTTTGAGATATACAAATTCTTTAGCTTAAGTATCTATTATTAAAATTGATGTAAGGATATGAAGCACAAAATGCCCTTTACATATTTTATTTTAAAATACGAATGAAGAAAAAAATAAATTTAAATAGGATAAGAAGAGATAGAAAGGTTCATTCATGGAGGAGCAAAACTCAAAGCAATAAGGGACATTCCTAACGATGCGATTTCTAAAGTCCAGTTGTAAGTGGGATCTTTGACCCAAAAAGCGATTTGTTTAAAACGTAGCAGAAAATCATATTGAACATCGCATAGTCTTCGAAGTATTTCTTTAGTTATTCCAAAATTAGTTATAGTTAATTATTTATTTATTAGTTATAGTTATTAATAGTTAATCCAAATCTACAACGCCTAGAACTGATACTTCAGTTCCCAGACGAAATCTCTATACATGAGTTGCGAGACAATATAACATGTTTTGTTGGCAACCCGTACGACTCATTTTACGCTTCACGTCGTCAACCGGAGCATTCTATTCGGAATCAATGGACTCGAAAGTTAACTCGATCTCTCCAACGTGAGACTTGTGTTCGGATCCGCTTAACGCTCGTGACTTGATTCATTATCAAATTCGATTTATTCATTCTTTATAGATTTTCTAACAAAATTGACTTAAATATTATTACGACGATAATTGAGCATTATTAAGAGTTTCGAAGCGGTGGTTTGGTGTATAACAAATATCTACATGTATCTCCGAAATATTGTATTATTTATTTATAAAACTTTATTGAACACTCTAAATCTAAAGAGATATACAAAGGGCGGACTTAATGCCAAATACGACCGTCTTGATGGTAATCAAGATCGGTATCCTCAGCTCGTTAGGCACAAAATCGTAATCATTAAGCAATGAGTGAATAAAACTCAAAAATAAAAATAAAACAAATATAGTTAGTTTGTTAGTCGGATGGCGCCAGGACCCTAAATGAGTCATTGCCTCCGACAATAATAGCAAATATAATTTAACGTTATTATTTATTATTAAGGGTCGACCGAAACAGGTTTTTCGTTTTCAGCCGAGACCGAGAACCGAGATCAAGAATACAAAAATCGTGATATAAAAAACTAAAATGCATTAATTTTGCTTAATTTTATAGACAATAGTTAAATATGAGTTGTTTATGATTCAAAATATAACTAACTGTTCCAAATAAAAACTATTTTTTAAAAGTTTCGCCTATTGACGTAATGTATAACTTTAGTAATGTCACAAAATACTTATAAGGTTTATCCATTGAAAACAACCGGAACCGACGACCCTCCGAAACACGGTAGCGCCCATGAAATTTTGACAATAACGTTCACCCATCCACGAACCGACCGCACTAGTTGTTGCTTAACTCTGTCGATCACATTGAATCAACGCAAGCCTGGCTATGGACGCTCGACTTTAGTATTTTGCTACATTAAATAAAAAATTCTTAATTGGCCTCACAAAAATATAACTAACTACTTAAATGAGTATTTCCAAATTTATTTACAGTTTAAACATACCCGCTAGCTGACGCTACTGTAATGACATGAAATAGGGAGAGAGAAAAAATACTTCCAATGTCTTGAATCAACGGACCGTGATTAACTTTTAAAGCAAATGTATTTTTAAGTTGTCGCCGTCTTGTCTTTGCATGAGTCCGCTCAATTAGGGATACCTCTAAAAGTAATTAGAATCTTACTACAAGAGGTTAACGTTTCCTTCGGGTTTTAAGTACGAAATAGCAGAGAATTTATGGATATAAGATAGGAAACGAAATTTGAAATCTGCCAATCCGCACGCATGGCCAGCGTGGTGGACTAATCCCTCCCACTCTAAGAGGAGACCCGTGCCCAACAGTGGAACAAATAAATGGTTGTGATGATGATGAGATAGCAAACGAGCATGCAGCAATACCATCCGCAGCCGCCCATGACAACTGTGACAGACTTTAGAGGCTGGGATGGTTAGTCTAGTTGACCAGTCAGTTTGTTAGTAGGTAGGGGGACTAGACAATTTCCCAACAGTTTCCATAAATGCAATCTTTAAAAGAAACCAACTGGCGATTTGGTGTCTGTCTTCAACGAATAAATGAATTAATCCATG
>DWTT01001019.1:0-12827 GCA_018250895.1 Carterocephalus mandan
AACAGGACGCGTTTTGTTTTATTTTTAATTCAAGCGAAGATATGTATATGCCATATCTTCGTCCAGGCCTCTCGCTGTGAGAGGCCAGGACGAAAGCCGAAAAACTTTCATGTGACTCAATTCATGGCGTTTCATCAACCACCTCTTAACCCAAGTCTTCCTCTTTTGCTTTTGTTTTGAACGCACCGTAGCAAACTTGCGTACTGGCACTTGTGCCAGAGCGATGCCTATTTATTGTTACTTTGAAAGTATAGGCGGCATTTTGGATCGACGAGCGCTTTGCTGCACGGTCGGTTACGTACTAACTGGCAGGAGTGGCAGGGACGTGTGTAGAGTAGTAGCCGATTTCATCCCCACCATCACTCTCCGATATCGCCACTGATTTTAGGGCCGTGTTTGGCCGCCTTAGCCATTGATCTATTAAAAGTCGAACGATTTCAGCGTTTTGTCCATTTCACGGAAAATATGAATTTTCTGGGAAAAAAACTAGCCTAATGTTACACTACAGGTAGTGTCTGTGCAAATCACATCGATCCAGCATTTACTTGAGTAGGAGAAGAAGGACAAACCAACAAGCAACAAAAACAATCGGTTTAAATTCAAACGATTATTGCAGTTTTTTTTAGAATCGTGCAATTTTCTGCGATGAAAATAACAAGGATCCATATCCTTGTTATTTTCATCGCAGAAAATTGCATTTTCCTTTCCTTCCTTTGAAGAGGAGAATAGGACTAACCAACAAACACACTTTCCCATTTATATAATAATAAGGATTTCTTATATACCTACATACGACACGCCGTGCGGTAGAACTGCGTATGTTTTAAGCTTTTCCAACTTGTAGGAGGCCAACAACGAAGCTCAGTTACAGAACCGAAAACCTGTTGATTCCCAGGTAATCACCCGCGACATTCTGACTTGTTTAGCGACTCTTACCGTGGCATTTGGCATGAGGAAGACAAGAAACATTGTATTGTCTATTTCTTTGTATATTTCAAAGAAATTGGTGTTTGCCTACTAATAGAATTACGTTTACACGATTTCTTTGGTAGGATATCTATCAAATTTATTCAGATTAATCAAGAATCACAAAAGTAGGTAAAATCATGGTCAATTTTATTATTGATTTGATTATAATGGGTCTAAAATTACATAATATCTTAGGAATATTTCTTACAGCAATCATAATATCCATGTTCGGATTGAACGATGTAAATGGGCTCTTATAAAATAAGTGTTAAGCGCGTGTGCTTAAGCTGTTTGCGGTATGCAACCACATTATTCCAGCTGATTCAAAAGTCCCAAGCTAAATAGGAGATATGGTAGAACATAAATCCTGTTTGACAGGATAAAGAGCGATGTATTTTTTTGTATGTCCACGTACCTATCTACTCGTGTTAATCTTTTCATATTTGCTTAGCAAAAAAACATCCAATATAAGACTTTAGCATCCGTGGTCATAAACATTGTCAGGATAAAACTACTTTTTAGTGTCTAAATTATGCATAAGATGATTCGTTCATTATGATAAGATGTTTCGAACATACGACTATGACCAAACTAATTATGATTTATTATTATAAACAATCATCAATGGGTTACATATTTATAGAATTAAGAGGCAATAATAATCAAACGGTCTCGTGGTATGAAAGAAAACCAAAGACTTTTCGTATAAGATTTTGAAAATAATTCAGTGTCGTTTGATCGCGATAGGCCAAGTCGTGGAATCAAGACCACACCGGGACGTCTCACTCGGGAGTCGAATACGCTATCTCGGATCTCGTCCTTTTACTGGTTTTAATTATCTAACTAGAATTTGTTAACTTCATCTCCATAGGATGTTTGGGGCACGACTGCGGGTTCTGTATGCAAATGTTAGACGTACATAATATATTTAACTAGCTTTTGACTTGGTCCCCGTTTGAAATAGCTTATGACACTTGGTCATTTTCAACAATTATCGTCATACTTCAACCAATATACAGAAAAGCTTAACAAATTAGGTATACTTTTACCAAAAAACAAATCACTCTGTATATTGGTGAAAACCACATTAAAATCCATTCAGTAGTTTTTGAGTTGATTGCGTGCAGACAGACAGACAGACACGTCGGGGGCTTTGTTTTATAATATGTATTGATGATAATATTAAAAGAAAGTGCATTCTTACATTCGCGTGCGATGTTTTAGACATGACATAAAGCCTGTATTTCTCCGAAAAGGTTTTAGGTCCCAAGTAATTTAGATATGAGAATAAGAATAAGAATGATTTATTGGGGCCTCTAGATTTTACATTCTTAATTTACTTAAATATTATGGATTTATTATAAAGGAAACGTTACATAAAAATGAGCCCCGACTTCTAGTGAAGCGTGAGCTATATGGTAATTTTATTTAATGTGGTCAATTTATTGCCATATATCGGGCACAATTCCAAGCTCCGCGTTACTGCTGGCAATTCTAACATAGAAAAATCCTGTAATACTTTTTCCGACTCAGAAATCTAACCTAGGGCCTCTAGCTTCACAGTAAAGCATCATTATAATTCGA
Source organism: Carterocephalus mandan (assembly GCA_018250895.1). Lineage (NCBI taxonomy): Eukaryota > Metazoa > Arthropoda > Insecta > Lepidoptera > Hesperiidae > Carterocephalus > Carterocephalus mandan. Next base: position 2,554 of record DWTT01001019.1, read on the forward strand.
ACTATTTCAATGTGCGGTAAGTTATAGCTGTCAAGGCTGGCGTGTCCATCTGAAAGCACTAGCCTATGATACATAACTCAGTAAATACTGACCGTAATTCACAAAAACTATTTTTTCGACCATTCTGAGGGGAGACCCGTGCCCAACAGTGGGACAAAGAAAGGTTTATGATGATGATGATGATGATATTTTTTCATGTTTCGTTTAGACAAGTAGGTTTTATTTTTCTTTGATTCATCTTGGAACGTTTATATTAGTAAGGCACTTTTCATAGAATTGAAAGTGCCTACGATTAAAAATAACTTTTTTGATGCGAGTTCGATAGCCAGTGGGCTGTCACCGCTGTGATGTTATTAACAAATGACCATGTTTCTACTTCGTTTCAGGCTGTACGGATCCAAGAGATGTGCGCGTTGCAACACGCCGATCTCAGCCTCGGAGTTGGTGATGAGGGCACGGGACCTGGTGTTCCACGTACATTGCTTCTCCTGCGCGCTCTGCAACGCACCGCTCACGAAGGGAGACACGTTCGGCATTAGAGATTCAGCAGTGTACTGCAGGTAAGTTTAGAATTACTGCAGTATTGTGTCATCAAGCCAATCAATGATCATGTTGCTGGCTCCCGCTACACATAACGTGTTCCTCATACTCTCAGCAATTCTTCGAAGCTGCTCGATAAATGCTAAGTTTGGTAATATACTGAAGGTTAGTTCATTACTCTTTCTAGCAAAATTCCGATGAAGATGACTTAAGAGTTAAACGGCCAATGGTGTTGAAGAAACATTCGCAGTATAGACGCTTAACTAACCTTTCCGAATTAGGAATTTAGTAATTTCTGGCAGACTAGTCGAAAGTGAAGTAATCCTCAGTGTCCATCAATGCTATTGTGCGATCATCACTATAAGGAGGGCACGGGTCTGGAACCCGTTCCGTCAAAAAATCTCGACAGGGATATAGTTGCATAGTAGGCAGCTATATATACTATACTATTACGCAAGTTCACATCCTTAGATGTAAGATTTTGAAATAACTAAATAACCAAGTCACACCTACTGTTGAGTGACGTTATTTTACACTACGATTTGACGACTTTACTCTTCCCTTCCTTTGCATAGAATAGAAGAAGGGGAATATTATATTTGACTAGTACACTGATACACCTAGTACGTGCTGTGAATGTGATAGTATATTTAATTCATTATGCTCTGATTGTGATGCTTTCATCATTTAACATTGTGTTCCGCGTACTAATTATCATTATACAAAAAAAAATTCAATGCACACAAGAAGATGAAATGATATAAGATCTTTAATAAAAAAATTATTTAAATAATTGAACACGCGATCAATTTTAACTTGAACTCTTTGCTCGATCCATTTTAACTATCCAAGTCCTACTTACAAATTGTATTACTCCATTTGCAGCATTTGGAACCATAATTCCTACTAATGATAAATTGTATGTACGATTTTATTATGTAACAATAGATCAAAATAATTATCTAGCAGTCTTATTTTAGCGTACAACTCTGACAACGATACAAATAAATTAAATTATTTTTTATTTTATTTATATTTTATTACTAGGTTTACCAGCGGCTCTGACCGCGTCAAATCGTTTTACGTGGCGAATTACCATCCAGGGATGTATGAAAATTTAATAAGTTATAATGGTGTAGTTTCCGATTACACTTCTTTAGAGCCGACCATCTTAGTCAAGGTTCCACACATTTGTGACTGATTTGGAACGAGACTTACTAACAATTACTAATTGGACAATAACTAACACCAACTAACGCCACTAACTAACAGTCCCCAGTTCTCATAGCCACTAACGAACTGATCAACTAATATTTTAATCAACTCTATAAGCTAACTGGACAAACCATTCCAGACCCTTTTTGAGTCTTGTTCAAAGTCAGTCACAGTTGTAAGGGACGGCAGCGGATGGGTGCTGCTGCGAGCTAGTATCTGTGTGTCTTATCAATAAAAAAAAATCGAAAGCATTTGCATACTGATTTATGTTTGTTAAAAATAATAGAATAATTGGAAATTATTGAATTGGCTAATTGGCTCTATCTAAAATAATTAGAAATATTTTTTGACAGGCTGCATTATGAAACTATGCCGGACTACGGTCCTCACATGGCAGTACCACCAGGGCTGCCTCAGATGTGTCCAGGGCCTTATTCAGGGCCCACTCCTGGGCCTCACTACCCTCCATACCCATCCCCGGAGTTCACGAGGGTGGAACCCGACGTTCCTAAAGGACCTTTCTTCAACGGGGCGGCGGCGCCGCCACCCCGGCAAAAAGGACGACCGAGGAAAAAAAAGCCGAAAGACCAGGAAATCATGACGCCCAACCTTGGTGAGTCTAATTATTGTAAAGAAAACTGCGCTAGCGCGAATTGGTATTTTTAAAGCGAGAATTTTTGTTTTTTAAGATTCCACCAATATGTTTAGCACAAATTACCGAACAAAGAACGCATGTGTTTAAACGTTTTGTAAAATTCTCACAATTTAATTTCTCGATATTGTCGTCACTATCAATATTATGTTTCGACATTAATATCAATACAAACCTTGGGCCCGTTTAACCGACAAAACAGTTACCCATTTTATTAACACATTAAAGTCAAAACTGCACTTACCTCACCAGATTATCGGCGGCGACTTCCCGTGTGTGAGTTTTATAAAAAAAGAACTTTTAGCCTTTTTCGAGATATCGAAACCAGTCCGTTTATCTGACCGACAGTACTCGTTCGAATGACTTCGCTTACACCGCGCCTATACGAGAATTTCAATTCAATTTTGAAATTAGAACATTCCACTTCTCGTTAAAAAAAACGATGCATAAGTCCCCAGTTAACAGCTGTACGGCGTTAATAAAACGAACGATGAATGAATAAAAATATTCATTCAATAAATTAAATATTCATTCACTTTGAACAGCAAAAGAGCAGCAGGCCATGACAGTGACTTTTTGTGAACAGAAACTAAACATCCTTCTATTTTTATAAAGTTAATCAATAAGATGGAAATTAACTTAAGTAGGTAATCCAGTTTAGACAAGTTACCAAATTAATACCTATAATAACTCAACTAAGTAGTAGCGACAAGGTTTAAATCACACTATACAAGCAAGGTTTAGGTCACAGAAAACGAAAGCGTGCTACGCTATTGCAGGCTAATTTACTCACCGATGGTTATTAAAAACCTCATTTAGTCTAAAATAGCGCAAACAGGTTCCTCACGTGTTCCTTGAGGCGCTCGCGTGTCCGACGTAATCCAAAGTTCATCATACCCGCCACATTTCAATGAACCGACGTCTTAGCCCGCCGCTTTACTTTGTCATACACACGGTTATGTAGCATGTCGAGCTGTTAATCTAGAGCAGTCGTCAAAATGAGCAACTGAAGAACATGTTTGTGTTTGTCCATCCAAATAGAAAAATACACTAGGTTAATATAAACGCTTCTACAATCATTCACTAGGATTCCTTGAGTTGCGGGTGGGTGGTGACACACACAAAAAAAAAACACAATTTAAAATTTATGAGTATGAATCAAAATAAAATAAATTTTGATATGAAAACAGTAATATAGTATTTACAGACAAAATAGGACCGTTATTTTCAATAGTCCAACTATTTACCATAACAAATTCATTATGGTTGCACATAAATGTATGTCGGTATCTAATGTTGACTTAGTTACAAATTTGTTTGCTCATATGGTTTACTCAAATAATCTACAGTAGACTTGCAAAGTTAAATTACACAATTGTTTTTAAAAAAATATTTTTGTACAATAGTAGTTCAATGGTGATTTTTAAATTTTAATTAATTAATTAAATTTTAATAACTCGTATCGTTCTCTAACTTTGACGGCAGTGTGACCGCTGTGTTAATCAATGCAGCGATAGATCATAAAAATATTGGGTCGTGTGTTCACTCGTGAATACATTTAGTGTGCTATTTATTGTACAATGGCGGAAAGACTTGCACAAAAATATTTTTTATCTCACAGGCACTAACTTTTATTATGATGTTAGAATATTCCGTGTTCAATGAGAATTATGGTGAGTAAAAAGTGTTGGAGAGGGCCGTGTTGGTTTTTATATCTTGAAGCGACCGACTTTTATTACATTATTTTGAACTAAATGCCACTCGTAGCGTAGGGAGGAAAATTAGCGATTTTATCTGTATTCAAATAAGATTTAAACATTAAGAGAATATAATTCTGAGGCTATAATATCATATGACGCATAATTTATGTATGATACAATTAAATAGACATGTAATTTTATCTTGTATGAGGCTTTTAGCGATAGGTAGTTGTGTTAATTGATCTATTGAAACTTGCCAAATATGTTTAATCTGCGGTAAAATATTAATATGTATAAAGTAAATAAACGTTATAAATCATGAAGTAGAATATATAGTTCGATACTCTATTTAGCCGACTGCGCAACGACAATCCGATTCGTCTTAACCTTGCGAGTGTTAATAAAGACATGACAGTAACCAAGTTTCACCACACATACTCGTACAACCGGACGCCCCACGTTGAATAGGTAAATAAAAATATTACCCTAAGTACCTTTTCTCATTTTTCATTTTAAATAACGGTTAAGGATATAAAGGAATAACGATTATAGTTGATTAACAATAATTCTCGCTAATTTTCCTGTTTATGTGTTTTTTTAAATTATTATATTATACATATACATTAGGTATATATAATTATATACATTAAAAGTGGCGAAGGAAATAAACTACAATAATGAAGGTACACAGTAGTACACACTCATATCAAAGTGAGTTAATACTTAGAGACTTGCTTCAACGGCGTCATGGAACTCATGAATCAAAATTGTGTACTAGCGGATGCCCGCAGCATCGCTCGTGTGGAATTTTTACACCTACTTACGTTGCCACCCTCCTCAAATACACTACAGATCGAATTCTGTCCTTTGAATTTCTTTATTGGTCAAAATCCATCAGCAGGTTTTCATGTTAGGTGCCTATGTCCAAACAATAATATTTTCTAAACTTCACTTTAGTTTCCTCCTATTTTTTAATCCTTCGTGGATTGAATATACAAAACGCAGAATTTATATTGGAGAACATAATTATATTTATGTATCACTCGTCTTAAATCCAGGATAAAAACACTCTTAAACGGAAGAACGCCTGTTGAAAAATTTAAATTAGCTACAGAAAAACAAAGAAACACGTATTCTATTAAAATAAAAAAACCTAAAATTTATCAGATTATATATGAGACAAAATCCATACAAACTTTCATCCTGTACCTATTACAGGAGAACCTCTTTACTTTTCGAATTGAAGGAGAATCCGACTCGCGCCAAGCGCTACAGCTACAGCTACAGTTCTAAGTAGTGGGAACCCCCAAAATTAATTGTTTTTTTTTCTAATTTTGTGTGAAAATCTTAATGCGGTTCACAGAATACATCTACTTACCAAGTTTCAACAGTATAGTTCTTATAGTTTCGGAAAAAAGTGTCTGTGACATACGAACGGACAGACAGACAGACAGACACGAATCCATAAGGGTTCCGTTTTTTGCCATTTGGTTACGGAACCCTAAAAAGATCCGTCTTAGGGATTCAGTGCGTCTTAGGGATTCTTAAACTTATTACTACAAGTTTGATTAAAATCGGTTCGGTAGTTTTTGATTCCATCGCGCTCTTAGGGACAGACAGACAATAAATTTGAAAAATATATTTTCTTGGTAAGTTACTCAATTTTTTCGGAATGTATATCGATTACTTATACTCTGATAGTTTTTTTAAAGATATATTCAATGTACAGACGCGGACTCGTTACAGTTTTATTATATGTAGGTATATATATCGGGCTGTGTGTATAAGACATACAGCTTATACATATTATAACGTACATACGTTATAATATGTATATGCTGTATGTCTTATACATAGCAAGGACGTATGCATAGGTTTAGTAACGCAATCTAAACACACCAAGTGCTGTTACTTAAATTATGTAATTCAATTGCTGTTGTTTTTGCCCGGCAATGTTATCATAATTTTATACACCTTTTTAATTTACATAGAATTTGAATGAAGAAGGTTTATCACGTATTTTATTACTAGCTATCTTTATTATACTAACTACAATTTATCTTACAATCCTTCATGCAAAAATAACGAAAAACAAACATTCAACAATTTATGACGGAACCGGTTTATAACTAAAACTAGAAGAAGTTTTAAATTAAAACACATATTCGTAACTTTTGATGGCTCGTTAGACCACACGATAAAATAATTCATCAAAATAAGTACTTAATTATCATTTATAAAATTTTCATACCCTGAGGAAGTATCGACAACCGCAGCACACCACTTCGAAGGTGTGCTGCAGATATTAATTTCAAAATTGGTTTAAATAGGTATTACGGCGCTTGTTAGCAAGGGTCCAAATTGAACTCATTAAAACTATAAAAGCGGCGGTAATTAAGGCCACAGCCCTCGCTCAACCCCTGACATCCAGGGGCAAAACACATATTCAGTAAAGGATTCTACTATATCCGATGTCCGATTCGATATCGGTTTAGTCCCTGAAGATTCAGGCTCATGATATAGGAAATAAACTTTGAATATGTTATTTATAAGTTCACTCATTCTATCTCGAGTTTTAGTCATGATAGGTACTAAGTACTAAGTCGATAAACAAATCATTTCCCCTCTCATGAGCTTATCTCATTTGAATCTCAATTAAATTCAATCAAGAACCAGTACAACAATTACAGTTTTTGTCGGCAAAAAACTCATTGTTGAACATATTTTTTACGTAAATTATAAGAAAACACAAGTAGATACAAAGGGACCGACTCTCCGACAGTGCTCATTCAATGTAATTAATTCAATCGCGGTTGCTCGGTCTCTTTACCCTTGCAGAAAAACTGTTCGATCTAGTAGCATTTTTCTATCTTCATCACATTTCCATGCTTTTATTGACTGTTTATTTGAGTCATTAAAGTAATGTAATTTTTATCGCGATCTAATATACTGTAATTGTTACGACTGACTGCGTAAACAATTAACATTGAAAGTCGTTGTACGGCGTTTACTAATGTGATTTTTTTCCATACACGTGACGTTCAGTTACCCATGGTGAGACCACACGTTTTTTAATTCTAAAGAAGTAGGGGGAACATGGATTTGCAGTTTATCTGATTTGAAGATATAATTATAAAACTCGATATTTTATCCTAGATTAAGACATGGAAAAGAAAACGGTCTATAAACATGTTGGATTCACATAAAGATAAATAGATATAACAGAAGATAAAACTGTATGGGCATGATTAAACAAACCAATCCACATTGGAACAGTGTGGTGGAGTATGCTCTTGACCTTTCTCAGCTGTGGCTGTGGGAGGTACCTGTGCCTAACAGTGAGACGCCTTTGGGTTGTTAGGCTAGCAAAGGAATTCATTAATATTCTTTCAATTTTTTTAGTTCTGTTGTCGGTTTTTTGATATTTAAATGTCGATATTTTATTATTGTTTATCTTCGTATTATTATTAATTAGTCATATTCATGGTCAATCAAAATAAGCTTTGTCTATTTGCAATTTTTCTGTGATCACTATTAGTGATTTTTTTATAAACGAAGCGCGCTGTAACTGCAAACACACTCGTATGCTAATACCGATAGTACTAGTATGTTGTATTTTAAGTCGTATACTTTGGATTCCAACATTTTGGAAGATGATCGGTGCATGAATTAATACAAAAAAGCAGCGACGTAAAAATATCAACCACAAAGTCTGCAGGCGCTCGAATAAATATGACACTCGGTAATTTAACCACCTTGTGTATGTACAGTATTGGTTTATTTATTTATGATGTAGGCGCGGCACTTCAGCGACATCGGCACCCCATGCAATAGGAAACTAAAATATGAGGTTTCCTTCCCATTTCATTCGTAGTCCTAAATCTTATTCCGGATGAGGGTGGGATCAAGTTTTTAGGGTCCCGTAGGTAGCACCGAGAATTTCTGGGCATCTATATCAATTTGGAGTTAACAATAGAAAACTAATATATTTTGGTGAAACGGTGAGCATTATACATTTTTATTTCCTCAAATTTAATTTGTTATGTTAATAATAATAAGGGTCAATCACGTAGTTCGTAGATAAAACGGACTTGGCCAGCAGATTTGAACTAAATTCGACAGAATTCCCCAGTAACCACATTATGGATTGTGTTCACAATCCGTGGAAGTTAGAATCAGATATTTTGTGTAAGCTACCGTGTACATTATTGTATATCTGATTAAAATGATTAAAGCGTGTAGCTATAATTTTTGACTAATTTTACAACTTACGAGACTAAAGCTTGAAAAGCCTGTGAGTATTTTGAACTGTATATCAAGACTTTAAGCGGTAGCAGAACAGCCATTTTCTTTCGCCATGGTTTATTTTTCTAGTTGGTGATTGCGTGTTCGCCATAATTATTGCTAATTACTTTGAACTGATATTAGGAAGATTACAGACAAAAATGTGTAAAATTTTTTGTTCCTTAGAAACCGATTAACTATTTTGTTAACGCTTATTAGTTGGTGAACATTAAATTATGCGTTCTGGCTTCTGTTAGAGAATCGAGCTCAATTATTGCATTAAGTTATAGGTACCTATAACGTTATCTTTATAAACCCTGATTAATTGCACTTTTAATTATAAAAGTGTACGTATCAAAAATTGATTTCATGAAATAATATTATATTGGTGTTTATTTTAAAGTTGCTAATTTATTATTCTATGAATAAGTAGGTAGCTATCAACGTACCTACCTACTAACATAAATGCATCAATTATACAATCTCTAATGTACATCAAACAACAAAATGTGTTTAGTTGATGTTTTCAAACTTTATAATAGGTAGGTATATATTGAACATACATAGTTATATTGGGCAAATGACGTGTCTTCGCGCGGCTGACTGAGCTGGTAACCGGTTACTATGTTTTCGCCCGGTGCCTCGACAGGTCCCGGTTTCGGCATGGCATGTTTTTGCTGTCGTAGCCATTTTCGCAGATCTGGCTACTTTTTTCACCGCTTAATTCTGAGTTCAGACGGCCATTTAAATTATAAGGGAACGTATGCTTGCGTAACTCGGTGAAAGGCATGCCGGCGCAGAACCCACGCCCGTACGTGCGAAGGCCCTACGGACTCATGGCCCACGTAATAACCACCATAAGCCACATAAAAAGTTTACTTACCTAAAGTTCATCCTTTATTTAATCACCTTTGTACCTTACAAAGGTACAAAAGCTAACGCTTTAATTTTTGTTATCATGACATTTGAATAGGATAAGCTTAATTGTGTAGGTCGATATTCAACGCACGAATTTCGGTAATATTTTTATACGATTATAAATATATTAACGAAGGTATGAATAATTACGTTATGCCATAAAAATTTAACAATAAAAGTTAGTAAATTTCTCAAGTAAAAATGCTAAAACTTTTTTTAAACGTTTGCCTCTCTTAGGTATTTGCCCGCTGCAGTCACTATTACGAGTTTTTTTTAAGCTTTGTAAAGAAACAATATTTACTTGATCTAGGCACATTGACGCGATAAGCACACAATTTCAACTTACAGGCAGCATGATTTGACTTCCATGGCTCGGATAATAATCTGATTATCACCATTAAACAGCTCGATGATCAGTTCACGTCAGATCAGTTCAACGAAATGTGGATTCGGCTCCATATTAAACTGACCAATACTTGACCAATAGTCTAATATGTCATATTACCTATTTCTGGTACAGTTACCGACCTCGTACAAATAAGCCAATTAGAAAACACTAGCATACCTTGAGGTTTACGCTTAATACTTTCATCGCATACAACCATCCATTTAATATTTTTATCGTACAAAATATCGCCTCAGTAACATTTCCCAGCACCAAGCCACAAGGCGAAGACTTCGCTATCTGATCGTGTGGGGTTATTCTGTTGTCAACGAGCGGGAACGCACGTGAATAAGGACGCGGTGAGCGCCTAGAATAGGGCCGACACGTATTATTTTACGTGATATTCAGATTTTACGGACGACTTCGATGGTAACATAATTAGGTAAAAAGTTAGTAGAAACAACGAATTCACAATTTAAAAAATGTATTGCTTTTTTTAAAATCTTTTATTTAACTTCACTCGTATGTATTCATGTATGTAAGTATGTATGTCCTGGAATCTTGCAATCAATATTTCACC
>DWTT01001020.1:0-12825 GCA_018250895.1 Carterocephalus mandan
CTCTCAGAATGTGAGGGATTAGGCCTTAGTCCACCACGCTGGCCAAGTGCGGATTGGCAGACTTCACATGCCTTCGACAACACTAGAACTCTTAGGCGTGCAGGTTTCCTTCACCGTTACAACAAGTGACATTTAATTTCTTAAATAGCACATAACTCAGAAAAGTGACTGGTTTGAACGCGGGTTTGACCGCGGACCGCTCGAGTGAGAGGCGAGTTCGATAGCCACTGGGCTGTCACCGCTGAAATAATCATACTGTTGTGAATTTTTAGTGCGACTGAAATATTTATAGCCGATACCTTTCCCGCCAACAGTGTACATCGACGGCACGGAGTGGAACGGCGTTAAGTTCTTCCAGCTGTCCACGCAGTGGCAGACGCACGTCAAGACCTTCCCCGTGGCCACGTGCGGCGCGCCGCTCGCGCCCCCGGAGTCCTAGGCCTCCGGGGCCCGGGCCTCCGTTGTCACTTGAGCCTTCGGGCTTCTGCTGAGGTTTGTACCCGAAATCTCGCTTGCTTGAGGCATACAAGGCCTCAGATATCCGTCATGATTATCACATTCAGCATTTTTTAGAGAAATTACTGATTATTATGTCTGAAATAACTGATTAATGGCATTAAATGTAGCATCATATCATTTAATTTCATGTAGTGTCCAAAGTCCAATGGTTCGCGTCGATTCAATATGATCGAGAGAGTTAAGCAACGACGGGCGCGGTCAGTTTGTGAATAGTAATAATACATCAAAAATTTTGCATTAAAAACCTCGTTTACATTTTTTGTATTAAAATTTTATTTCAGAATATACAGCGCTTGCAGGCTTCTGAGTCGTGCGCCCAGGCAGGTTTGTGACGTCATCTGCACCCGTTCATCGTCAGCAAGCTTTTGCCGAGGCCTATGCCTGCGAGCCAAGCGAGGCCTCCGCCGTCGGTGCCCTGACGGACGGTAGGCCCCGCTGTGGCGATGCCGCTTAACGAGGCTCCAATTGGATAACGTCAATGGATGATTAGATTGTGCCAAATTGCGCCAACCACTCTTAAATTTAAGTGTCGCATACGACCTTGCAATAAGCCTTTAAACGTATTAATTAAATAAGAATTATTGCAGATATTTACCAGTCCCTTAAAATTAAGAGTAGCTGGTAAGATTTGACATAAGCGCGTCATTCAAAGTCGACCCCGAGAGTCGTCTGTAGCGTTTAAAAAACACATATTTAGGTGTGAACGTACTGTGGAGCTGCCATGATTAATATTAATTATGAATTAGAGCGTTGTAGATCTTTGTTATGTGTCTTGAATATTCGTAAGGTAGCCGGCGGCGGCAGTACAAAGTATTCCTATGCAATATTATGTATTTAATCCCCGTATACGTTTCGTATTCATACATTATGATGTCGGGCGGTGATTTGCGCTTAAACGCTTGCGAGGTTGAGACGTCCGACGACTGACGCGTCTCGAGACTTTCTGAACGCTTTCTTCCAATAAGCTAACTAGCTCCATCTAGTATCTAATGTTGGAAATATTTCGAACTGTAGGAGTATTTGTCGATAAAATGTACGGTTACACATTAGCTGTGCTAATTAGCAACGATATGTGCAATATTTAATACCATATCGATATTTCTTATCATAAATTCATGTAAAATCGATATTTTAATGTTAAGCGATGCGATCATCGCTTAACATTGTCTCCCTCTTTTGTATGAAGTTAGAAACAATGAACTGACTAAGGATCTACTGACAATAATTTCAATATTGGAATTAAAAAGATGGTACCTATAATATGATAGAATCCAAAGGGGTTCAAATAAAAATATTGGCTTTGAACAATTAGCTGATACGTACTTACAAAGTATTTAAACAATGAAATAAATTTATTACTGCAACAATGGTGTCAGTTCTACGATGATTGATGATAAATTAAGATTTTATAAAGTTGTAATATACATAATAGTATTGAATTAAATTGTTGGCTTTACAGGTGATTGAAAAAAATAATTAGGTATTCAATGTTATTACCGCTACAATGAAATCGATTCAACTTGATAAGAAGTGCGTTAAAATTCGTAATTATTTATTAATGCGTACAACCGCCAGTCTAATAGTCTCATAAGTATATAATCTTTATGTTTATGAAATTAAAATACAGCGTATTTCCAGTTTATCAACGAATTCATAGCTACCCTTACTTTGTAGAATAATTATATGTTTAAAGTATGATTAAGTATACTCTAACGTACCTATTATATATCACAATTATCATCTATTCTATACTCGCGTGTATTCAAGCCTCATAGTAAAGGCTCAATATTCAACGTTAACTATCCATCATAGTCATTTCATAGTAGTTAGTTGTGTATTTAGTGTATTACAAATATTCCATGTACTCATTGTGTATCGAGAAATAATGGTTCGTGACATTTCCAGTTTGTATGTACGTAGGTGTAATGTAGGCGACGGTTCGGTGCGCTAGTGTGTACTGTGTAAACCAATGATGTTTCAAAACTATAGATAGATTTGTAACAAAATTCCGCGCGTGTCAAAATATGTATGTTTATATGACTTGATATCATTTTGAAACTTTATATTTAAAATACTGTAGAAACGAATTTAATTGAAAAATATATTGTTGTAGTGTACCTACATATATTGTTTGATGTATGTTACATGTTGACTTACTGATAAAAAGTCATGTTTAAATAAAACTTTTTTTTAATTTTGTTTGAATTATTTACAAAAATATGGCAATATTGGTTTGGTTGAACACTGGCAGCAAAATTATCTCCGGAGTAATTCTAACCGGAGAGTACATTAAGCCATGAGTCCTGGTTTTGTTCGATAACAGTCGTTCAGAATTGCCGGATGCACCGGCCTGATATCTTGAGCCCTTTTAGTAGCTTTCAGAGTTCACAGACATATCTAGTTTTGACACATCATTGGTGTAAACCGAATTTTACTGTGTATTGTCGGCACATATCAGCGTCGGATCGCTCTGGGTGCGAGAGGCGCGGTTTTTTATTTTTAATCTGTGATCGCAGTTTTTTTTTAATACGGCGGTCAATTCCCGCCAAAACGTTTTTGTATTTTTTCTATATGTGCAGCGTGAATTTTTCTCCATAGATTTTTACTAGATAGCTTTGGTACAGTCAATATCGTTTAAGTCTGTGTAAGTGTTCGAATCTTCCATGATTCTTAACTCTACTTGCAGCCTGTTACGCTGACAACGTCGCTTCAAAGAGCCCATAGCACAACCATAGTGTGCATAAGCGATTTTGCATAGAATAGATCGCCCATTATTCAGTGATAATTTTACGTGAAAATAACGAAACAAGAGACAGTTTGAAACTCATGTTATTATGACTGCAACGCCACGGCGCCACCATCTGTCTGTCGATTCAATAATATACAACGTCATGCTCGTCGACGATTTTTCAAGTATGGAATTTGACGTAGATCGGTAGACATAGACGTAGATTGGGTAACCACAGCAAATAACAAAAATAGTGGTGATATGAAATGATGGCATGTCTGAAACTCTTATATCTCATTCGAGGTTCAAATCCCGATGACTTTCGAAATTATGTACCTACGTTTTGCAAAATTAAATCTTTGAAGGAAAATAAAAAAAAACGTTGAATGACAATATGGGGAAACCTTCATGTCTGAAGGCATGTGAAGTCTGCCAATCCGCACTTTGCCATCGTGGTGGGATGAAGTATGGCTTTAATCATCTTATTCCGAGAGGAGGCTGGGATCGATTCGACACAGGGTTTGGCGAAAATATACTCATAAACAGATTCTTTTTTCTCGCGTCACATTGTATAAATTATATTCGGTAGGTAGATATTTATAAAATGTGTAACATAACATGCACCATATAATGTGAATGTGGATATAGGATTAGCTCATTTTACATTTCAATTTAATTATTTAATGGTGAATTAAACTTGCGTTTCTGAATCTGTTCTCCGTGATCTTCCCGAATGCATTAAGTCTGCCAACCGGCATTGGGCCAGTGTGGCAACAATTGATGTCGGCTTCGGCCAGATGTTAGCATAGGTACCTAAGTCGAGTGCGAATCTATTTTTCTTTAACGTAACTGTAATTTACATGGACCTAATCATAAATTGCGAAGTGGGAGTACTGCTGCCTGTACCCCTTCAGAGAAATAAAGGCGTTACATTATCTTTCTTTATTTGTATACGGCTGACCAATCCGCATTGGAGCAGCGTGGTCGAGTATGCTCTAGACCTCTCGCAGCAGTGTCTGTGGGGGAGACCCGTGCCCACGAGTGGGACGTCTATGGGTCGCAGCGATTGTATTCGGACGAGCCTCCGTTGTGTCTAAAAGCTAGCTACAATATACGTTGTTTAATATGATGTTGTATTGAATATGTAGTAATGTACGATGGGTTATCGGATTGTTCTCTACTGCGCTAATTAATGAGGATATAGACGGATGCTCAAGCTCAACATTTCACTGTGTAATGTGCTTAGATGTGTGTCGATGGAAATTTATCAACGTTTTAATGGAATATATTTTTAAGCTGCAATTTAATTTTACCAAAAATCCCTTGATTTGGTCAAGAATAATAATAAAATAATTATTTGTAAAGATTTATTCATATCCCCTTATATGAAGTGTTATGTCCTAAATCTATGTTAGAATGCCTGACCCTAATGGGTTTCCACAGAATGGTGTGTAAGGAAGTTTACCATTATTTACATTCAATTATTTAGGTACCTTTGGGTTACTTTGACTTGGTCAATTGTATTGGTGTATACACTTTGTTTCAACAATATGTATTTTATTCTTTCTTGATATATTAATAATAGTAAGATTTGATAATATTAATAATAGTAAGATTTGATTATAATTTTATTGAGTATTAATGTTTTTAATATGATCTCATAACAGCTGATTGACTTGGCGATTTTTTATAATTTTCCTAATTTCCGATAGTGTCATAATTTCAATGCTGAGCAAGTTTTGTTATGTCAAAAACCTTTAATTTTAAGTCTGTATTCAATGCAATTTTTGTACCCTTTTTAATAAGGATCAATAAGTTTAACTCATATCACAAATTGTGACTTATTCTTTAGTAAAACTTTATTGGCCTAACAACTTCGATCAATAATCCTCAACAACCAGCAGAAAAACTCATCATTATTTCAACATGAGTGGATGGATTGGATTTATCACACCAATTTTATTAATAGCCCATTTAAATATGTATCAATAATATTCGCCAATAAAATGTTAAATGTTAATGTATTCTTGTAGTCAAATAGAAAAGCTCATAAGTTAATATTATTTAGTACAAAGGTATATTACATTTATGTTTCTGTTTTACCTTATTTATAAATCAATTTCTTTATCAACTGTTTAACGCAGACACCAAGGTGCAATAATTGGAATGATTTATGTATAATCCTCCTGTCTCGTGAAGAAGACCCCGGTCTAATAAATTTTCATTTGTCTTTAATTGTTAAGTGAAGTGGTGAGATTTTTTATTTTATCATAATTTGCAAGTATGATTTGTATTTATTGTACAAATAAAATTTTGCATAAAAGTCTAAATGGTTTTTATTTTGTACTTTTCTGGTGGAAATTAAGATTTATCTATTTTGATATTGAAATTTTAATAATACAATCTGGTTTGATATCTGAATTTCCGAATGGAATGACGTAAATAATGTAGAAATAAATATATTCACAACATTTAGTAAAATTTATTGTATGAACAATATATAAATATATTATAGTCACAACATAGAAGTACAAAGGACATCAATATTTTCTAATAAATTTTCTTATCTACATAAATATTGTAAATTTCATTACACCTATACATATAAACCTTTAAATAGTAAAAATTGGTTACGCAGTCCATTCTCTCCCCCAATTCCTCCCTCTGGGATCACATATGGTAGGCCATCCTCTCTCTTTTTTGGTGAAAATTCCAATAAATTCCGATTACTTTTATCCAAGTCTTCAAGAAGCCAAGCCGACAGGTATCGAGATTTTCCATGCCTGCTAAGAACATACACATTCTGTGGGACGGATGTGTATTCATTATTTCCAGGATTATCTATGACAAGCACACCAGATACGAAAGCCCAATGAGCGGTATGCCCCTGTCTCTCACAGGGGTAGTGGTTGCAATCGGCATCATATCTGATAACTGCTAAGGATTTAATATCAGACATAACCTTTGAATGAGGTCCTAAAAATTATTTTCACTAATAGCAAGCTACATTACTGTGAGGGTGTGGTGTATAAGCTTTATTATATGAGAGTGCATACAAGTGGCAACAGATAGTATAACAATACATCAGCAATATTTTGATAAAGGATACGGCACCAACAAAAGAGCACCATCTAGAAGTTCCCTTACAATCTCCTGTGAACACAGTCCCCCTTCCTTCAGTATACATGTAACATCTGTGGTCACCTTGCTGATTTCTTCCTCTGCTAACTTAAACATGTCTTTACAACTCAGCATCTCGCCGTTTTTGGTGTACCCAGCAAGCTTTGCAGTGTTCAGCAGCTCCTCGGGAGCCACTTTACCTTTCAGCATCATGGACAGAGCCACTAATCCACATGTGGGACCGACTTGCATTATAGACTCAAAATGGCGATACTTGTAACAGAAAGGGGGCCTAGAGGTGCATATCTGTCTGGACGCGCACGCTTGCCACAAGGAGCGCTCGTGCAGCGCCCATTGACACTCGTCCGATGATAACAAGGTACTAGAGAGGTCGATGCAATTTATATTATCTTTGTTAAAATTGGGTCTTGCTAACTGTTGCGGCGGCGGCGGCGGAGGTGGTATTGTACACATTATGAATGCTCAAATTAACTATTATGTTTGGTTATTACTAATCACCATTTCAAGCTCAAATGTACCCCGCGAGTGCGGTTCAAACTTTATTTTTAGGCTCATTTGCGTAATCACTCGTGTTTGCTCGTGTCTCAGTTACAATCCTAACATTATGACAATAAAATGGCCCAGTCTATAGAAAATTCAAAAAATCAAAAACTTTGCATGAGCCATTAATTAGGATTAACATACTTATAATTAAAATGATTTAAATGAAATGAACGATATACGATATAAAATTATGTTTTGCCTTTTTGATTTTGACCCTATTCGTTCAGCTGTCAAACGTCAAGCTATAACAAAGTACTCTGTGCGTCAAGCAAACGTCGTGCAAACGTCTGAAACAGCTGTCTTTAACGTCGACAGAATTTACACGTTTAAAAATTAATTCTATGACTAGACATAAAGATAAGTTATCATCCTTCATCTTTCATCTGTTAGTCAAAACTGTACTCTGTGGTCAAAACCAACAGTTATAAAAATTAATGAATTAATTAGATAATAATATACACTGGCGAACATACTGCTCTCATTGATACAGTCTCGTGTTACATTTGACTATCTACCAATGGCAGCACAGCTTTGTCATGAACTGCACTCTGTGACTCTGTGCTCTATCTGTGGTGAAGAACAGATGGTCGTCTGACAGCTAATAATATTTAATCTGTGGTAAACCGTCGACTGAAGTAGGTAGATTGCATGGGGGAGTAGAAAGTAATTTATCAGATCAATTGACTTTAATTAATTTTACATTGGAAAGTTCTTTCACTCGTTTCAAAACCAGTTTTGCAAGTAATTCATCATGTCCGAAGCGCGAAAAAACCATCTCTCCATAGATGGTAGCCAAGTGAAAGACGACGAGCACGTCGCTTCTTACAAGCCCATACCGGAGTCGGATACAGGTAATTCCGTTATTTACAATGTTAAATTACGTGAGCGCATTCATTATTAATAGGTAAAAGACAACGAGCTTTGTGTGTTTAGCAGAATTTATGGAAAAAATGAATTGTCTAAAAGTCCTTGAGCTACCCGAGCTTGACGTCACGATTTATCGCTTATATTGTTGACTTTTTAGCAAGTACATCGTAACATCGTTTCAATATCATTGTATATCAGCATACATCGAGGAAAGCCTAACGTATACTTAAACCTACAATTGCCAAAGTATACATAAACCTATTTATAATATTGGTACTTTAAAATTTCTTTGCCATATCAAACGTTGTTATCTACGTAAAATAATAATTAGCGCGAATTTTTTGTGTTAAAATGTACTTCAATCAGAACATTGGTTAAGATGATACGAACGATTTCAAATGCTAGGTAGGTAGTAAGTAGGTACCAAGGGGATCGATTGAACTTCTTATTTTGGTCGTGTTATAAAGCGCTTCCATTGGACGATTGCAGCGGTTACTCAGCGCCATTTTGTGATGCTTTGCGCTGAGTGACTGATGTAATTTTCGCTTAATATTCATCAGACTATATTATTTTAAAGATAATATTATTATTTGCAAGATAATACCTACCTATTTTGAATGTGGTTAATTTTAATAGCATATATTAATTTCAAACCAATTTCAAGCAATTCCTGTTGATGTGATATTATTTTGGAATACATAAACATCTACATTTATCGAAATAACTACTTTACTCCAGATATTGATGAGCCTACCTACTTGTATCGAATACATGCCAAACTCCTGTGATATCCATATTAAGTGAATTGATCAATAAAATTAGTCACACGGTCATGGAAGAATTTCCAAGAGAATCATGACAGAAGATTTTATTTACAGCAAATAATAGTGAGATTGTTGAATATATTGAAGCAGACAGACAGCTAAATGGAAGCTATGGAGGGAACAGAGGACTTAGATGATCACTGGGACCGGGACAGTTCCACATTGTTGCTGAATTTATATTTACAGAACATTGCTAGTTTTAGGAATCCAAGGGTAAAGAAAAAAAATGTGTGGTTAGAAATAGCTTCAGCTATCGGTAAGAGTGCAGAGGCTTGTGACAGAAAATTCAGGAATTTAAAATGTACTTACATCCGGTTGTTAAGGAAGAAAAATAAGGACGGTCTGGCAACATTCAAATGGCCGTACTTTGATATATTTGAGGAAATTTACATATCTGATGGTGTGTACCAAAAGGAAATTCAGGAAAAGGTACTGGATAGCACCAGCGAAAATTTAGCAAAGACTCTGCTTACTGCCACAACAAAGGATCAGAATTGCAGTGAAACTTCACAGGGTCAGAATGAGGAAGTTAAGAGGATAGCTAGAAAAAGGAATGCAGAATTTCGGAAAGCCACTATTGAGATACGGGACAGACAGCGCGCTATTGAAGGAAAGATAGATAAGTTAATCAGTATAGTAGAAGAGTCAAATAGCATCCAAAGGGAAAGAAACAGACTGTTCCATCAGTTTCTGGATAAGTTGAATCAAAACCGATGAAACTGATTATTTATACATTTTAGAACAAGCGGGCAAGCTACTTGATGGTAAGGTCAGGGTCACAGTCTTATAGATAAAGTCAATATCAGGGGTGTCACTGTATCACCAATGCTTCACTGACACTGGATAGAAAGGATAAGCATCTAAGTATTTTTAAAGAGGTATTGTATTGTATGTATTTTTATGAAATTCAACAAAGAAGTATCTTTGTGAGGTATTTGATTGTAAAATGAAAGAGTAAACTGGTAGTTTCTGTGTTTTCGGTTTATGGTAACAAAAATAGTAATGAACCTATTATTCTTCGATCAACAATAAAAACAGATATCCAATCGGTACAAAAAAAGTCTCAGTAAACTCATTTGGGACTTGAGCTCTTATTTGGTTTTATCCGCTTTAAATACAGTCAATGTTAATATGTTTTCAATGCCACAGTTACTAGTTGAGTTGAACACAATCAAAAGTTGCAAAATAATGCCCGATAAAGCGAGTCTCTTGATTTCAGTAAGTACATTGACAATATGTTCTAAGATAAGCTTTAAACTTAGAAATAATTTGAAGTTCAAATTTTGAACAAAATTACCGATTTTAAGCCACGCAATGCACGCCAATGAATGCGGCCAGTACCAGCGATCAGCGTTGCGGCCAATACGAAACAAAACGCCAAATGTCGGAAAATGTACTATAACTCTTTATGTACATTAAAACTTTATTTTACACTACAAACCTATGTATTTTTTTTTATGTGGCAGGTAGCTTTGTTCGCTTTTTGAGAGAATAATCATAATTGTAAAATAATATTTTGAAGATTTGTGAGTAAATTACTATGTAATTAGGTGAAATAGTAAGGTATGTAGTAATTAAGTTGAACTTAAAACTGTTTTAAAACTTTTGTCTCAGTTTGTTAGTGAACAAATGCAGCTGTATAAGTATGTATTCACGCAATTAAATTTTGTATACAACCCTTTATGTATTGGTTTAATTGTAGATCGAAGCTATTAGATTAGATTTCAGATTTTTTTATATCATTTTACTGAAAGTTGATCTTTATGGTTTATCCAATTCTGTTAACATGGGAAGTGTGAAGAAGTGGGAAGAAGATAATAAAATAAATTTTATTATGATATTTTATGATCTCATTACTTTGTAAATAATGTGTGTCACTTACTTAAGTTGTTTATTTACTTAAATAAACGAATATTTACTGTTTTAAAAGTTGTTTAATTGGGATCAATAATTCAAGCACCATCAACAACCTTTTTATGCCCCGCTGGGGCCAGGCTCGGCTCGGAATGAGAGGGGTTAAGCCACGCTGGCCAAGGGCATATTGTCAGACTTCATAAACCTTCGATAACGTAATGCCTATCTCACGCAGGCATGTTTTTCACAATGTTTTCCAGCACCATTTGACACCAGGTGACATATAATTTCTAAAAACGTAAATTAAAGTCATTGGCGAGCCACTTGATGAACTGAAGAAGACAGCGGGAAACCACTGGATTCAGAAGGCAAGCATTGACATTGAAAAGCTGATGGATGGATGGAAGAAAATGTCGCTTTCGATCGGGAAATGTTTCGTAAATAAAGAGCTCCAGAATTACGTAATTTAATCAATCATCGGATGTCCCATCATTATGTCGCAATTGCTTCTAATCTAAAGTGTACTTAAGTATGCGAGATCGGTCATATGGGTTAGAGACAGCTCGGCTTCTCGATGCTAATAGACGACCGCCCGTCATACGGAAAGGCAGTTTATCAGAAGAATATCGAATTCAGATATCATTTAGAATTTTAGATAGATATCATTGGCATAAGCTCATCAATTTGTTGTATTGTGTGAAGGAAATAGTGAGGGCTTCTATTGTGATTATTATTTGTTAATGTAAGTAGAATTATCCTCATTTCTATTAGAAAAGTTAAACCATGTTAAGATAATTATTTTTGAGCTTGCTCAATGCTTGTCTCAAACACGCTTTTTAGTTTGTAATTAGCTTATCTTACCTAACCTACATTATTATAACTGTAGTAAATTATATTATTCCTTTGCCTTTCATAGCTACCATTTAAATTGATCAATAGAACTCGTTAGATAAACATTTTAATCACTTTGTTTAGACTGATTGACTGACTGTTATTTAATCATTCATTTAGTTGTTCGAAATTTGAAGTAAGAAGGTACCTTGAACCGCTTCTTATCCCTTATACTGTAAATGACTTAAATGTACAATGATGACTCCAGATCTGGACGATCTCACTCAGCCATACAGTCAAAGCACTTGTGGCTAGAAAACAAAACGTTTTTAACGGAACAATTAGAGAAAAGCCAGATATTTTTTACTATATATATTCTTTGTTGATATATCAAATAAACTGTACTACAACTGCTAGATCAGGATCAAGATTAACATTTAACCAATTTAACTACTAATCCGTTAGTTTCTAAATCGTATACCCATTAATATAGTACCTATACTCCCAAGATCATTACGTACTCGTAAGTAAACCGACTAAAAAATTAAGATTCCAATGTCCTTGTTGTGTGAGTACGCGGCGGGAGGGTCGGCACTCGGAATGTCGAATTACGAGTATCTCTGCTTCCTTCTTAGAACTGGGAAATGTATTGTTAAAAATTAAAGCTGGAACCAGTTCTGGTCCTTATTCAGTTAGGCGGTATACATGATGTTGTCTTTTTTTAACGTAATTTTGGAGCTGCTAAACATAAATGTAGCTTGCCACATAGCCCACATATATCAATGTAGCTTGCCTTATCTCTATTCACCCTAATAGACATTAATTAGTTGTCACATGTAGTTAGTATTGAATTATTTCATTAAGTCGTAAAGGTTTCTTGCTCCGTCTTACATTATTTGTACCTAGATATCCATCCATCCATCTATCAGCCAATGCTGGACATAGACCTCTCCTAAATGACACCACCCTGACTGGTCTGACCTAGATATAGATACTAAGTAAAAAGATCGCATAGGTACTAAGTAAAAAAAAAACCTTTTTAATATATAAGTTTTTTTTATAATTTAAGATACTAATTAAAAATTGTCGCATTGATTACAAAATTATCGCATACTAAGTAAAAATAAATGCATTCATATTATATTAGTTTTTTTTTTACAATTCATGGCTGGCAACTTCAAAACGCAACTACGTTCGATAGCTTATCAGTTTTTTGTAGTCCATTTTTTGCATTAAGCAAAAATAAAAGTATAATTCTATATAATTCTGGCCTTATGGATTTCACATTCTTTTTTATTTTTCAACCACGCCTATCTTTTCAAACATCCTGAAAATGTTCAGTTTAAAATTATTAAAATTATCAAAAAGTTAAAACCCTGTATAAAGGGCACTACAGTTGCATTTCGAATTTCCAATCAGCTCAGCTCAGTTAGCAAGGAGTTTCGGGAGTGATCGGTGTGTTGGGAACTGGAAGCGAGCGGGATTAAGGTATTATTTTTGAACCAAGATAGTGCTGTT
>DWTT01001021.1:0-12821 GCA_018250895.1 Carterocephalus mandan
GGAAGGACATAGGCTACTTTTTAATCTATTATTATCTCTAATTCCACGCGAGCGAAGCTGCGGGCGTCCACTAGTATTTAAATAAAAAACATTGGGAGATGATAAGGTGCAATGCCTACTTGTAATTCGGCATTTATTTGTTGCTAACTCAGTAGCAAGTTAATATTGCTCAATGATTGATTACGCGACGACTTCCCAAGTTATTTTCGATAAGCGGTTACCGAGTGCCAATAACAGATGCGCTTTGAAAATCGTTGTGCCTGTTCCACATTTTATATGAAATCAGGATCCGTCGACAAAGTTATGAGTGTAAAAGTTCTGAATACATAAAGTTCTGGAGTGTTGTTGTTGGTTCTGCAATGAAAAGTATAAGAAATGTTTATTTAGAAGAAACCTTATTAACATAACAATGCTTATAAAACAAATAATTAATTGGTCTGATTAACTACTTTTTACTAAAAACTGTCAGTAAATATTGGTGATAGTTTTTAGTAAAAAACGGTTTTTGAAGGATTCATGATGTGAATAATACGCGGGCAGAGCCGTGAGCAAAGCCTTGTTTAAGTAAACCACTAACTTGTAGTGAATGCGGGCAAAAGAAACCGCATCGTCCACATCACACCTGTGGCCCCCACCACTCGGCGCATCACACGAGCCGACGCACCGCACACTCCCATGAGAAAACGCGGAGCAACGCCCTACGCGGACTAAATAAGACACTTTGTAGTACGCAATTTTAATTAAATTTGGAGCACTTTGCAAGCGATATTCCAATTTCTATGATATCGTCAAACAAAAAGCTCGCTCTGATCCCATTTGCAGAATCACACCTTAACATTTCTCTTGTTTTTACTCATAAGTGAATTACGCTAACCTCAAATAAAACATCTATAAGTACAAGTAACATTACAAATGTTTCAGGTAGAGTTATTATTACACCGGCTATACCTGGAACTTTTGGGGTGACAACACGCGCCGAGCCCACCGAGGTTAGCGCGATCTACCGGAATACTAGTTTCCTATGGGAAACGCTGGAATATGCTGTTCTGTAGAAATCGTTACTTTTTCAATTTTACTAAGTAATCCCCTTCTTATTTCAATATTATAGATAATTCTGCATCCAATTGTCTTCTCCAGGTCAACAGTCCACCTTCCGTCTTATGTATATTAATTATAGTAGTACCTAATAATTAGTTACGGTGAATTACTGATAATTCATCGTATTTCTTAAAGTTGATAATTATAATATTTGCATGTTCATTTCTATTTAACTTTGTATATATGACAGTAAACTTATAATAAAATTAAAATAATATTTACACTTTATTCCTTGGTATCCACTCAGACACTACCTTTGCTCACCCTTTATTTATCTTATAATAATCACTTATTCCATAAGATGAGTGAAGTACCTACGATGAATATGCATTCGCTGCGACCCATAGACGTTCCACTGCTGGGCACGGGTCTCCCCCACCGACATAGCCGCGGGAGGTCTAGAGCATACTCCACCACGCTGCTCCAATGCGGATTTGTGGAGGGGTTAGTGGCCAACCCAGTGTCGAATGTTCTCAAGCCACCGGTCTTCGACAAGGCTTAACGACTGTTTCCACTATTGAAAACAACCGGGACCGACGGCTCTACGTGCCCTCCGAAGCACGGATGAATATGCATATGTATATGAATGAATAGCCAAAATATACGGTTGGCACATCCAGTCCATACCTAGTCACGCATATCCGTGAATATAACCATCCAACAATAATGACCTTTTCAGATTTTATTGATTTGAAATATCTAATCCGCTGATTGATTTCTTTATTGCCAGCCGAAGCGGCGGAGTTATAATTTGTTGATCCTATTGACGCTTGTCTAGGTATTAATTAAGTTAATTGCCCTTCGATTAAACGTGTTCACGCGCGCACGAGAATCGTTTTCTTACCTCATTAAATCCTGTGGGAATATTGTAGAACTTAAAACGTAATAGCGGTAAGGGTTGTCGTTGGCGCTTAGGTAATATTGGCAAGTGGCAGCCTTGGAAAGTGGCTAACTAGAGGCCTTTATGGCACTTATTGCCTTACTGGCCTTTTTGAATAAATTTTTTGTTCATACAATTTGAATTTTGCCTGATTTATGGCAATTAGCTCATCATCATATTATGTGGTACCTAAACATAACTAGCGTGGGTGTATTATAATAGAATCCTCTGACCTACCCTTTCGTCGTAAATTAAGGTATGGTTTATGTTACGTAAGTTTTTTACATAGTTATTTACACTATAAGTTCTCGTTATACTCGAATCTTCAAGGGTACGTCCCTTTTTAATTAACATAATTAACATTTTCAAACTGGTGATCAGAATCATAAAAATCCGGTGGATAGTGGTTGTTCCTTCGGTTATACACTAAAAGCCTATTCTTTTATCACAATATTTTTCAGAGATTTTCTTTAGCCGATCTATTTGCACAATATACAACCTACACTTTGATCTTAGCCAAAAGGCCGAGAAGCGATAAAAACACATATACAACCTGCAAAACAAAGTGGTATTCGAAAGATGGATAGCTATTAGGCACTGAAATCAACCTTTTTCAAATTAAATCTTTTATAAGTGGTTTATTTTGTGATAAAGAAACATTTTGATCGGTATTGGATAGGTACATCTGCGAGTTCATTATTATTGTCTTAGCAAATTGCACAGTCACCCTTAAAAATCTCTTTTAGTTAGAATACTCATTGATAACACACAAAATACATATAATTTAAACCCAGACCAACGTTATATTCCAGACTTGGTTTAAATTAGTTTGTGTACAATTAAACATATTTCCTACCTTTTCTTCGAAGTATGGAATTATAATAATTACCAAGTTACATTACATAACTTTATATTGAACAATAACATAATATTTATTTCTGTAATGTTTACAAAATCATCGGTTTTCAATTAGTTATGCGTTGATACCATCGAACACAATTGTGCTTACATTGAAGAAATGTTTTCCAAATACAGTTTAACATAAATCAACATAAAACCCTGGTTTTCAGTGATCATATTTAAAAGATGTTTATTTTATCTAGATTATTATCAACGGACGAGTTTCATCCCGAGGCGCTCGCACATTTAAATAAAAGGTTTTTGCTTGTTTGCGAAGCGTTTTCCGTTTTGGAGGTCCGCGCTATTCAGATATCTAATATAGAATAATGGATTGGTCAATATAACATTGCAGACAATAAATTATATTCCTATTTTGGCGAACTATTGAAAAATAGTAATAAAAAATCTATCAGAATCAATCACG
The DNA here is from genome assembly GCA_018250895.1 of Carterocephalus mandan. Lineage (NCBI taxonomy): Eukaryota > Metazoa > Arthropoda > Insecta > Lepidoptera > Hesperiidae > Carterocephalus > Carterocephalus mandan. Next base: position 3,303 of record DWTT01001021.1, read on the forward strand.
ATCACAACAAATATTTTTGTTGAAAAAGTAAAAGTTGCGAAAGTTAAATAAATAGAAGTTGCTTGAAGGACAGACTAAGTTTAATCGACTGAACCGAAATGTGCTCAAAAGTGATCTAAATTAGATTGGGTGCTAGAGATTTTTTACTTGTAACAACAAAAACAGAAAATATAAGTGTGTGGTAAGATTTTTGTGACTTAGTAGCTATGTAAGAACTTTACGAATGATGTTTTAACTTTAATATTTAGTTATTATCATCCTTGTGCGATTAGGTAAAGGAAATATTCGTAACTAAGCGGATGATGGGACAGTTTCGAATTGACGATAGAATTAACTGTCGAACGAACATGTAATCTCGGTTGGTAAATGTTGGAATGGCAAATTATGAACGTTTGACTGTTTGATTATAATTGAAAATTATTTTAAATATTGTCATGTCCATTACTGGCCGTTATCTGCATACTGAATAAGTTTGACGCTCCAAGTCTTCTCTAGCCTAACGTGTACTACTGTACGACTACAAATTTACTGTAACATTTTCCTGCTCATGACCCTTTAAAAGAAGAACTAGTAGTACTAAAAGTGCATACATCCATCAACCTTTCGAAGTCCACTGCTGGACACAAGCCAGCCTAAACGGCGGCACTCTTCCCGGTCCTTTGCCTTTTGAATCCAGTGGCTAGTCGTAGTAGTAGTGAGAGTCACTCTTCATTATTAGTAAGTGATTCATTCATTCTACATGATGTGACATACATGTAAAATGGTTTGCACTTTCATATGGCTAATAAAGTACGAATTGGCTGAAAAGTATTTTTTTGTCAGTATGATTTTGTTTTTAAATTGTAATTGGCTAGTTTCAGAAACATTCAATATGCGCCACGTATCTGAGAAGGACTTAAGTTTATTGAATAAATGTTAGAAAAAAGCGACTCGTACCACAACCTCTTTTTAGCAAATTTTAGAGACTCAACAGCTTTGAACTCATAATAGAGAAATATGATGAAATTCAAGACTTCAAAAACAAACTTTACGCCTGAGCTGAGATATCGGGGGTTAAAGTTTATAGTTTTTATGCATTGATTAAGTATATCGTATTTATACAAATATTGAGATGTTAATGGATAACGTTAGAGTTCTGTAGTTGATTTTCATTCAAGGCTAGTAAAACGAATCACTTGGACACCTGTTTCACACTGAACTCTGGTAAAATATATATTAATAATGCAAGATACAATCATTTTGTATTAACAAGCCATAATATTGATAAAACTACCATTTCATTTAAAAATTCATTTTGGGGTAAGTAAAATTAACACATGGGGCACGATTAATACTTTAAAACACAGAGATATTAATACTTTTAAATAAAGAACTCATTTGTTGGTTGTATAACCAACGTACGGCAAATTAAAAATTGAAATTCGTAATTTTGCCTCATACCATAATACACTAGTGTTATCCCACCTCACAAACAAAAATAATCGATTAATAATCGAACGATTATTACAGTTTTTGTTTTTTGTTGTTTTGCAAATTTTCGAAATAAAATCGATCCATCATTATGTTTCGGAGGAAAAATCAACACAGCGACCAACACACATTCCCATTTATATATTGGTAAGTATACCATTTGAGCTCAAGAAAAGAAGTTATAAACATATAGTATAGTTAGGTAATTTTTTAAACTTGCCTTTATTTATTATATGCCTGGTCGTTATAACGAAGCTTACTTCTTAGCGATACACTATCATTACATGCATCGTCACGTAGAATGATTACCACTCTTGTAACAGGACTCAACGATGTTATTACGGAAAGTTCTTTAAGATATTCAAATTATTACCTCGTTAACAAAGACCACTCATTTAATGACGATATCATGAAACTTCATTGTTATGTATAGTTATCAAAAATACATGTACGGAATTGGTATTTAAGTAATAGAATTAAAAGTTATGAGATCATTTGGCAAATAAAGAGAAATGCAAAATGCATAACTTCACTGTATTCCAGGGAGTGCCTCAGGGTTCGCAGAATGTTTCGTCCAGATTTTGAATACGTTGGGAACCGTAATGTTTCCCAGTAAGCACTCACTTCAACATGGTATTGAAACCCAACAACGCTGGACTTCAACGAATGTGTTGTTACAAACACGTGTAATTTGTGATGAAATGTGTCTCGATTGATGTCTTTGTTCAAATTCGGAAATATTTTACGACCGCCTTGGGCTGCTGACTAAGTTCTGGCCAAAGGTATAAGTTATTCATACATTGTTCGGTTGGAGGGCAATATTTCGCTTTGTACAACTTTGAACACCGGCTGTTATGTGAAGAGAATAGACAAACATGGAACTGTTTTGAATGACCCAAGAATGAAATGGAGCCTAGGACTTGAACCTGCGCACATGCGACCACTAGAGCATCTCTTCCATCACCAGCCATAATTTACTTTCGTAAAAGTGACATACATGACAACGAGGTTTAAAAAATATTTTCACGTCATCGTCAAAAAATCTTTACCTGCCGTCAACCATATTTTTACTACATCACGTCCACATATTAAATGGCACTGCAAATCACTATTTCTATTTCGCCAGCTCAGTTATCTCACTTAGCCAATTTAGCAACGCTGAGTTAGGATTGAAAGTATAAAGTTTGTTAGAAAATGAGTGACAACGATCAGTCACGATTCCCCACGGGTATTAACCCGGTCTCCGGAATCGCGAATCACCGGACCAGTCCGAAGATAAACAATTAGCCAAGCATTTCACTGGGGTCAACTGACAGGTGATGTACTGTTTTTTGCGTTTTATCGATTGACTGCAGACAAGTGGTTTTGTTAGAAAATAGTATAAATCTTATTTTACACTAACGTAACTACGAGTATAAGGCCACCTACTTCCATACAAACATACTCCCCTGTTTTCTCCTAGGATAATGAAAGAACAGCAAAATTTGTACCATTCAATTCATACATACCCCTTTAATGACTTTTATATAATATAGCAAAGGATGCAGGACCACCCGCAACCTGTGACAACTGTGACAAACTCGGATGAAGACTTTTTAGCCTTGCTCCCCAAGGGCAGCAACATATCTGTGACAGACATAGAAAGTTACAACTGTTATGTAACTGTGTAAGAAACTTTAGATATAGTTTAAAATGTTCCGGCTTCCATTCAAAGTTTCGTCCAAACCTACAAAGAAGTTGTAGTTTATGGTATATGTAAAGTGCGAAAAGTAAGTCTTTTTAAAGAAGGTACTTAAGTATTTAAGATAAAATTTAATCCTGCCCGTTTGCATACAATTTTCACGTGTATTAACTTGGTACGATTAAAGGAAGCGCTGACTGGGTTAACCCAAAGTGAAGGTTCCCTTTGTATCCAAATAACATCACTCGCCGTCGAGAGCATAAAATGATTTTTTCACCTGACGTAAACAAATCATTGGTCATTTGTTACGAATCAAGTAACAGCTTCTGCGGGACCCATATGGCGGTAAATCTTTGATTTCATCTCAATTCCCTTTCGTATATTTATTTTTAGAACTGAAATGATTAAAACATATTTGGGTAAAGGCTAAATACTTGGGTAAAGGCTAATCATTTTAAAAAAATTGTCTACCTAACGGGTCGCGAAATAACAATCTTTAATTACGCTATTTTACTTTTTTAATTAAGGTAAGTACCTACTCGATAACATGAATGAAAGAGTTGCGACTTGCAAAAGACGAATCGACAAATTCGTACAATCCTTACTAATATGTATATAAATGGGAAAGTGTGTTTGTTCATTTAACCTTATTCTCCTACTCAACGAAATGCTAAATCGCTTTTTTTACAGGGCCTGTAGAGTAACATAGGCTACTTTTCATCCCGGAAAATTTGTTACAAATACTTGATCAATTTTTCATTTATTGATTGATATCTCGGATTTTGATCAGCCGAACTGCAGGTGAAGGTAGATTTTGATAGGTAGTAAATCTTTAGTGTAGCTTGCCGTTGAGGAAGGCCTACTTAGGCCTACTTATTATATTTTAAACCATCCCTTGATAGTAGAGGCCATAATTCTAATACATATAATGATTTCATTACGAAGTCAGTACTAATACGGAGTGCATCGTAGTGGGCTTACAGATACAACTCAAGTCGCAAACAGCCAAGCACGTCCTACGAAGGGTTCATTAACTACACGGAAAACATACCGTTGCTGACGTTACTTAAAAGCGTATCTCATGAAATGTGAAAATTGAGTTTTATACACCAAAGTGATCGTCTTGTTATGCTTTATGTCGTCACAAAGAGGCGTTTCTCTGCATGGAAAACATCTTGACACGGCCAGAGCGGGGAAAGCTAGTAATTAATAATCAATCAATTGCCTCAGATTTATGAATCATGCCATTTGTGTGTATTATGTTGCGTTACATATCCATCATCTTATAATTAATTATGGCACCTAATTTAAAATTAATAAACGAACTTCTGTTATTTTGATAGTCGTTTAATTTGAAGTTGCAAACAAAACAGTCGAACGGAAACAAACCTTTGTACCCAAAAAGGGCGAGGGATTGGCATTAATCACGATGAATTAACAAAACTATAACACAATCAGTAATTAATAGCCCGTATTTATCGGCCTCATACAAACGAGTGCTCTATAACATCGAGACATCAGCTCAATATAAAATACTCAAAGTAGACCTCCAGGTGTGAGTGCATAAATATAATACACCGGCGACCCGCTGGCACGCTCATGGTCGCTGTCATATTAACTGTTACATTAAATTACTGCTACGAAACCGATCTACCTTTCGTACTTATTGTCTTACACCCGAACGACCCGTTCTGAACCCTAAATCGTCAATCAAAAAGCAGATATTTCAACGACGGCTTCATATACCATAAGCCAATTCGGAGATGACGCGTTCTACCAGCAACGTACCGAAGCTCGCACATTGATTTCGGCTCTTTCGAAAAGATATCTTTTTTGTTCATTTGTTTGTTTTAATAATATTTTATCCGATGTGATGGAGCGGACGCATTTGTCAGTTTTCTTGAAATATAGCCGCACCCTGACTGAAGCCAGCCCAACTTAATTAATTGGTAAGATTGTAAGTATGCTAATGAAGGTATAAATTACTAAGGCTTCTCCTTTCAAGGTAGTACGAAAATGAAAAGAAACTGAATATATGGAAACACTGTATGAGAATTTCATCGATGAGTAAGAGAGTTAGTTGTCGGTACACTAAAGACCATTAATCATTATGACAAAGTGACGGATAATATGACGCGCTGGCGCTACGAAACTGAATACCATGTGCCTTGTTAAAATAGAGAGCAAAATCTCATCAACGAATATCGCCTGATATTTTATCTCTATGACCTCCACATAACAGGCGCTAAATGTTTCATATTATACAAACTCAACAATGCTTATAGATCCAGCTCAGTCTGAACTCAAATCGAGATATAGAGGGTGTCCAACGGTCATGACACATGGAGAGAAAGTACCTTAACACATAGGCATAAGCACACAGGAAGTTTTTAATATGATATTTTGAAAGGAATAATTATAATTTAATAATAAAATAAAATAATAATAAAATGGTGTCCACCAGTGTCCACCATCTAAGGAACCTATTTAATATTTATAAAATGTATCCCGGGCACTGGGCGCCTGAACAACTAATGTTATTAATAACACGCCCTGCTAACTAACCTAAACTAACTAAATTCGAGTAGCATCCATAGTCATGTCAATGACTCACGTCGATTCAATTTGATCGAAAGAGTTAAGCGACTACGGGCGCGGTCGGTTTGTCGATGGGTGACCGCTAGTAGCAAAATTTCATGGACGCTATCGTGCATCGGAGGGCAAATAAAGCCGTCGGTCCCGGTTGTTTTCAATAGGGTGGGAACAGTCGTTAAGCCTTGCCGAAGACCTTCGGGTGGCTAGAGAACATTCGACACTGGGTTGGCCACTAACCCCTCCACCAATCCGCAATGGAGCAGCGTGGTGGAGTACACTCTAGACCTCCCGCAGCTGCGTCTGTGGGGGAGGCCCGTGCCCAGCAGTGGGACGTCTATGGTTCGCTGCGATATTCAAGTAGTTTATACCTATCGAACCATTGTCTTGTTCAACATTTTTGCCACAGACGACAGCGACTACGGTGCTGCACGCTTGCAGTAGGTAATGTATATACATATTTATTTTATAGGACATGAAAAAAAAAAAACGAATATAATATATATATACTCAAAATACATAGATACCTACTAATTTTAATTCCAAATGCTGGCAATTGCCAAATGTCATCTACTAAAGGCTTAATCACCCAATCGATAGAAAAGTTCCCTTAACGCAGCATAGCGAATGCGTTTCGTTGGCTCGTTCTATGTCGTTTGCCTAACAACTCGTAATAGGCGACCATCATTAAATGTATTAACCCTTGTGTCGTAGGAATGGCGAATGTGCAAGTCATACCATGGTTTGGGACAATCGCCCCTTATTATGATCCCACTTCCCGATTATGAGATATGATACAGACGTCGGCGCCTCTGAACTCTACTTGGGGTTCCGTAGTATTTCCATAATGCTTTATATTGGGTTCATAATATACTGTATGTATGTACTGTAGTATGAAATTAAGACATAATGTAATAATTACAATAGTACAGTAATTTATGATTTATTTCGTTAACACGACACAACAAAAATTCCTCTTTTTAGAATCTTTTAATATTATAAATTTGGATAAATTAATAAAACTAAACAAAATATGGTTGCATAGGTACCGCCGTATCACCGAATACAAAGTAGAATCTGAAGAAATTACAGGTATTTTCTTAAGTTATTTGACATTTGAGTATACTCTGCTTGAGTATAGAAACAAGCTAGTCTCTGATGTAGCGTGTATTCTATATTTATAGCATAATATTTATTAGCGGTATAGTGTAATATTTATTGACAAACGAACATGCAACACCACCGGTGACAACTGTGACATACCTTTAACAAGACAAACAACAGTCTTGTTCAAAGTCTACCTTGTTGCACCCTATAGGACTAAGACTCAAGAAAAGTGTTACCGGATGCAATGGATGCGATGCAATATTTCTTTTAAATTCTCTTTCTATCATTTTATCTTTATCATTTCAATTCAATCTCCATTACTTTCAACCAAAATCCTATCCTTGTAGATTCTGCGTGTGTATACATAAAATAATAAATATTATTGCATGAGAAAGGGAAAGGTCAGAGCGAGGGTTCCAGTACAATCTTTTAGGCAAAGCTTAGCAAAGCGCAATGTACCGTTAAGGATTCACAACGTCTGGGGCTACAGATCACGTAACGGATAAAAGGCGACTGCTATCTAGTCGCCTAACAGCATATTACGTCCAATTACATTACAATATTCCCTTCGCGATTGTCACGAGCACTGGCCACGGGCGTTTGAGAGGATATTCGTCAGTTGAATGACAGGCCGCTTTACTTCTAATGAGAATTGTTCATCGTCATTTCAACTATATGCGTATTCAAATAAAAAGAACTTCAGTACTACGATTTGTTTTCTGTTCACAATTAAATATAAGTGTATTTTCTTTTGCAAAATCAACTTTAAGAAAGAAAGAAAGAAAATCTTTATTTTGTCCCAAGGGTACAATAAAAGAAATAAAATAAACAAAAGAAAAATATAAGCCTAAGTAACAATGAGACAAAATGGGACTACTCTCAGCCTGTGCCGTGGTACTGAGTGAACCGCGCCTGCTGGTTTTCAACTTTAGCTGAACACAAGACCTACTTCCGCTAACTGACTGAGCTGACTAACCGACGTCGCTCCGAATAATGTAATATCGAGTATATTACATTATTCGGAGCATAGAACGATACACCGGGCACAAAAATCCGAATATCATCATAAAAAAAATTGCCCGATCCGGCCTAGCTAACACGCTTTCGACCGCTAGACCATCGAGGCAGTTACTTGACGAACGAGGCGTTTTTAAACTTAATATTTACTTATTTACGTACATATATAAATCTCAAACAAATCACCTTAAACTGTGGGCGTGAGTCTGAAGTATGTATTTGTGATTTTTCTTTAGTATTCTCGCTACTCAAACAAACACAAGGGGAGCAACGTGAAATAAGTTTTATCGGCGTATTGTTGCAAGCCGTCGGACATTCTCGCGAACAGTGCGCCATAACGCCATCCAAATCCCTTTGAAATTTGCTTCACCTATTCCCGACTTCTTTGGGTAGTTCTCAAAATGCATCGGCACTGTCAGACCACCTGGGCAAAGCATAAACTCACCAATATATTAATGGTAAACGTCAGCCTCCACTGAGTACGGTCGTTTTGCATACGATTAGTCGAATTGCCTCTAAGAAATCTGAGACAAGAATTGCGTAGGGCGCAAATTACAGCCTGCAAACTGTTTGGCAATTTGGAGCCGTGAGGACCTATTATACAGGTGAAGTTACAGAAGTTAACCGTTCACTCATTGTACGTAATCACTTTATTACTAAGTAGGGTAAGCTTGGTTTAAATAATAATTATCATTATTGTAATCTGTTACGCATTGAAGTAACAATATTATGTTATACAGCAACTAACGAAAGTATCTAAATATTACTAACGGGTTAGATTTTCTTGTTTCATTATTGCTGCGCTATTACATTCCTTATGTTAAATAATTTGTATGTACACTGTAACATCGATTTTCCGAGTTTTTTCACAGTATATATCATACTACATTTCAGAGTACTTATATTGAAATAGTATAATTGAAAGCATTTATAAAAAATGTTGGTAATTGTAAAAATCTATCAATAATCAGAAACCGAACATAAAATATTGGCATTAACTTTTTAAATTGGTATGCTCTAGTTAACGAGTCTTAACTATCAGTTCACTTTTTTCTCCAGTATCACCAAAAGCCCAGAACCGATGGCTTCGTCAAGCGAATCAATGAATTGCAAAAAGATTGCTTAATAAAATTTACCGAAATAGAGAAAACTAAGCAGCACTCCTTTCCCACGGCTAGGGAAATTAAAAACCAAATACGTATATTCATTATTCGGTCGATAAGAACTCGTTGGAAGTCCAAGTAACGAAACGTAAAATTTAAACGATCACCAATTTTTTTGGACACAACTGTAAACAAGTTATTTATGAAACATCCCAATATTGTTCTCATGGTCAGGGGAACTTATCGATGAATCACCCAAGTAATAAACTGATTGAGAAGCTCGTAAGATTTTGTGATGTGACTCGGTGGTAATTTTTTTTTAAATATTTCTGTTATCATATATTTACTTAGATATTTTTTTAAATTATGATGAAAAACATAAATTGTTAGTTATAAGTCAGACTGCCTTGTTGATCTAGTGTTTCAAGCGCGACATTCAATTGGGCAATTCCTGGCCTGTATGTCGAGGTCTAGATTTTGTCCGGTGTATGTGAGCAGGCGGTGGATGGCAAAAGTGGGTCTATACTTATAAATATTTATATGTTTTTA
>DWTT01001022.1:0-12821 GCA_018250895.1 Carterocephalus mandan
AATATCAGATACGTAAGAGAAGTGAGTTTAGAAGAGTTTGAGCCAAGTCAGATAACTCTGAGTACCGATTGTGCAGTATAGAATAAGATATGTACATAGTAAAAATATTATGTACTTATTTAGTATTAATGTATATTTTTTATATTTCATTAAATTTTTGATTACAATTCTTTACCACATTCTCATAATAATTTTATCTGTCTGCTCTATAGCAGGTTAGGTCTGATTTGAAAAATTGAATGTATCAATTACTATAACCAGTGGAAAGCGATGACACTAAGAACTCCAGCCCTATTTCTTACGATAGACTTATTTCATTTTTGTTGTTATTCTCATTAATCAATATGTTTTCAAATAAAACACAAGATAGAGACCAAGGAATTTAATTCAAATGTAGAATTTTAAATACCTTACTAAAACATTATATTTAAATAATTAGATTCCGTTATGTAGATAGAAACAATTAATTGTATTTAATAACTAAACATAGTTCATTAATTATTCTACATTTTAACATTCGACTTAATTTAGGCCAATAATATTTATGTGAATTCGTTTAAAATTTAATTTCAATTATTCTTAAAAGCAATATTTCATTTGCAACATTCAATGTTAATAATAAATTGTTTTCTTGGTAAAACAGAATTATCAGTTTTTTTTTAATATAATTTATTTTCATTATGAAGCTTACCTTTCTTATGAATTTTTATATTTTACTGTTATTTTAACATTTTATCTTTAACCAAAGGTACGTAGTTAATTGGGGTACTTACATATTAAGAACTGACCTAATGTCATATATCACATAACCACAGCACAAATATACAATATAATTAACTTTTATTTCCTGGTGAAATGCTATACCCACCCACATACTGAATAAATTACACATTATAAATTAATTACAAAGTGAATTGTGATGTTGGATATTTAATATTTATTAATTATTGTTCGTAAAATTCAACGCAGAGCGCAGAAAGTTTTCTGTCGCGCTGCGTGTGGTTTTAATATCATTCAAGGAAATCGATCAATCTTGTAAATTTAAATTTATAAGGATTTTAGTTTTATTTAGAATTCAAAATATAATAACTACAAATAACGTTCAATAATGTACTATTAATAACGATTAACCACAGTTAATGCAAAAGCTACGAGTCTTATTTTACAATATAGTAGATTTAAACTTAGTTGAACAATTTCTCATTTTATTCTCATCTTAACCTTATGAAATATATTTAATGAATTAATAATGGTTGTTTATTTGCGAGCTAACAGTGATTTTTACATAGTAGTTAGTTGTAAGTAGTTTAATTAAAATCTGTCTCACTGCTTTAATAAAATATTCCATAACGTTTATAACTACTTAAATATAGGGTAGTACCGAATATAACAATATGTTTGAAGATTTGCTAACACTCGTCATCTGTATTGTTTCACTGAAAAATTTCCAATACTATAAAGTTACACTTCCTCACATGGATACCCCAAATGGATGATCCTATTGAATGACCCAAATTTAAAAACAATATTATGTTAGCTCTCTATGTATGTAACAATTCTAACATTTGTAGGTAGTAATATATGTAATAAATAATTAAAAATTAATATTACGCCACGCTTAAAATCTATTCGAAAATAATTATGTCAATGTCAATACCTGTTAACAACAATAAAATTTTAAATACCTACTTTAATATTAAAAATAGCATAATATAGCATATTCAGACAACAATCTTTAAAAGATCACAACACAACATTTAAGCATCACATTTTGTGGGAAATACAATGATTAAGGTGCATCTTAGTGATAAAGTAAAAACCAAATCATTTAATGATTTTAAGTATTTTCTAGAAATCATTTGAAATATGATTGCGTTGACGTTAGACTTCGCTTTAAGTATATGTATGATTATTTGAAGTAGATCATTAGATGAATCATAACTAAAAGTACAAGTAAACAAACTACTTAATTATATATATAATATTTTAATTCTAGAATTAGAATAGCATACTTTTAATGACATCAAATGCACAGTTGTATCGCTAAGTTTTGATAGAGAAGTACATATATAATATATATTAAACAAAATTTGCTATGATATTAATTAAAATTCTTTGCTTGCAAGTATTTTAACCAAAGACTTTATTATATATAATTATATTTGGAGACAACATTTTAACGTAGGTTTTAACCTGGCAAACGTAGTCTTATATATTCTGACACTGACTAGCAAAACTAAAGTGTTTAATACTATTTTTTAATACACAATTATCTGGAACCTATCTAACTTAATTATTATGCAATGTCGTTTACACTCTAGTGTAATCTCAAATCTCAATTTTTTATCTGAATACAATATTTGAGATATTTATAAGATGAGCGTCGCCTCTTAAAACTATAAATAATGTTATTTGAATTAAGTTAAAGGCCGAGAGGCTAAAGATACTCTCAAGGAGTTTTTATTTTTGTGTCGGGTGTTACTTGTCTAAGTTTATTCAACTTGGGGACAATATAAATTACATTTTAAACTTTTAATTTGTTTTTGCCGCTGGTATCGTAATTCCACTTCATATGATTACGACGTAATATTTTTTTATATTGTTTTTAAATAATATTGACTACCGATGCCGTTGTAAGTGCCACCCATTTAGACACAATTGCCACTCGGCGCCCTCTTAACGACCAGCGTACTCTTTTTAACGGTAAAGTTGACAAAAATACCAGAACAATTGAATCTACATGATGCTAGACTCTAGAATAGAATCACTCTTCAATAGACCGTTCACATTATTATACTAGTCTAAAAGCTGAACTTGCCCCTGACCTTAAAGAACCCCATGCCGGTCTTGTTGTGGAGCAGAGACGTGACGCCCACGTAGCTCTGTATCACAATGGACGAGTGATGGATGCAACAGGAGGACGACGGCATGGCTTCCACTGCCCGCTGCAGTTTCTGGGCGAAGGTTTCCATGTCATACATTGCACGTTCCTCCACGCTACCGTCTGGAACGTGAATAAAAATAAAATAAGTGCGAGTCGGACTCTTACACTTAAAGAGTTCCGAACCACCGAATGATATTAACTCTTTAATCAGAAACGAGATGAAGTGACAACACGTGACAACAGCACGTGATATAATAAATATAACTCGCACAACTAAGTAGTGTCATTAAAAAAATCATTAAAATTAAATTTTATCATCACTATTATTATTTTGACAGGCCCGTTGGCACAATCGGTAGTGTCTGCTGCGCCAGGGGTCGTCGGTTCGAATCCCACTCAGGACAAACATTCGTGTGACGAACACTTGTATTTGTTCTATGTCTGGATGTTAATATTATTTATGTATTTAAAATATCTATGTATGTATATCAGTCTCTGACACCCATAATACAGGCTTGCGCCTAATTTGGGGTCAGATGGCCGTGTGTGAGAATGTCCAAGATATTTATACATATGTATTTATTTTTATGAAACTAGTACTAAGTAACGTCATAAAATAATCGTGTGACACATTTGACTGAGTTATTGTTCCAAGTTTTTTTTTAAAAACGTGATATCTCTGCGACAATGACAAAATTTGATGAAACTTCAAAAGTCCAAGTAGTTCCGCTGTTGATACCTTTGTGCCAATATATGGGGTGCGAAGCGAAGGTGATGAATGGCACGTCCTGGCTGAAGGGGTTCCACGCTGTCTTCAACGGCAGCGGCTCGCCCTTGTTCCACATCAGCCGAACGCCGCGGAGGTTGCGCTCTCTGGAATGCAAGGGAAGATGCCTATTTGAGTATACAAACATAGTAGGGTTGCATCAGGATTTAAAAGTCTCAAGAAAGAAGCCGCAGAGATTAGAAATACGATGACCAAAACAATACTTAGCATTGCAATGCTCTGACTGTTTAGGATTTACTCAATTAGCCATCTAGTCTTCTAGGACAAGGGCAGATTTAACATTTAATCTATACTCTATACTAATATTTTAAAGAGGAAAGATTTGTTTGTAATGTTTTCACACAAAAACTACTGGACTGATTTAAAAAATTATTTCACCATAAGAAAGCTGCATCTTCACCGAGTGACATAGGCTATATAATATTACTAGGTGTAAACGAAACTATGCGGGCGGTAGGTATATACTGCGGGCGCCCACTAGTTTTATATATTTTAATTACATACACAATATATCTAGAGGGAGAATGTTTTTTATTTATCTCATTCTATTTTTATTTTGCAAAACACATTGATATTTGTACTCTCGCCGGATACAATATGTTACTTTTTTATGTTAAAGATTTGAAATTTGAATTATTTTGGTTCTGTAAAAACAAATTACAAATTAAGTCACAATAAAATTCTCCTCGAAGTAAAACATCTGTGACTTTTATTCATTGATATATGTTACCATTTATTCTACGGTTTCTTACAAATACCAAAGCAATTCATGAATACTATTTACTATACATCCCATCAATTTTACTTTAACATTAACAAGATGTTAGGATTACCCAAAAGAGGACTTTGGTTGTTACGTGCACTGAAATATTTTTTATTATGTGTTAGTACTCATTTACTATCATTAATCTTAGTAGCATATTACGTTACTTCTTGGCAATTTTAAGTATTTATGTATTTGTAATTGTAATAGGTGGTGAAAGTTGTGATAGCTACCTCTAACTACTTATCTACTAGAAGCATCATCGAAAGCACAGATGGCATGTAGCAAATTAAAAACTTAAGCAAAAAATGTAATTTAAAATTTACATAACTAAAACCATAAATCTGTCAAACTTCCAATATTAGTTGGGATAATTTTGTGAAATATTTGGGTTAGCAGTGACCTGTTTAAAGTATAGTTTTTGAATTATCTATGCCGAATACACCTGCCTAACACTCTGCTCCTTAAAGTTGGTAAAGTTGGAAGAAAAAGATATGCTCTACCAGTCGAGTTCCATTGGACTAATAGTATAAACACCTTTTTGCCTGTACAGCTATTAAAAATGTAATTTTGCAAAGTATAATACAACAGTGATCGGTGTATTTCTACTTTAATGATTCTAAAATATGTATAGCGACTATCTAGAATTATAGTTTTTAAGGAAATGCCACAAACCAACATATTAGAAAAGTAACATTGCTGAGCTTAAAACTTAACAGTATCCCGTTTTGTTTTTAATATAGCAAACTATGAGTAGCCAAACTTCGCTTGACTGGTGAATGAGAAACAAAGCGAGCAAAATCAACATCAGCAAACGCATCATATATGCAACTACTGCAACTCAAAGTACCTAGGTTCAAAATACTTGGGATCGAACAGTTTAGCGTCCCCGTCGGCGGCGGCGCGCCGACAGAGGCGGTCTATGACGCAGTCCTTGACCACCGTGGTCACACCAGTCGCGATACCGTTAAGACGCCTGCGACGCGGAAACAATGGCAACTTATTACTTAACTATATATAACTTATCAATGCAATACACCCACCACACCCTTTTAATGTCCCACTGGTATCAACTAGGACAAGTCGTAAGGCCACTGACAACCACGGAGGATGGCAATGGCTCTAGAACGTAATTGAGAACTCTCAGGAGGGCCGGTTTCCTGAGCATATTATCCTACACAACAAGTGACATTTTGATTTTTTACACCCACATAAATCCATAAAGAAATGTCATTGTTGAGTACCACTAGGATTGGGAACCCAGACCCTCGAATGAGAGATCCAATTTTAACCACTACACTATTTGCAGCACTGCAATATTACACATCAACCAAAACCAGGATAATAAGAATTACATGTACATATTTTGATTATACTATGCTATAACTGCAGACAATAAAGTGCATCAGCAGCGAACATAAAAGTTATTCAAGTCTTACATTCACATTTTTTCTTGTATTGGAGCGTTTGACTCAATTTTTGATGTATATATGTAGATAAAGCCACCAAAGTGTTGGACCTGTGTCCTCATGCAAACCTTCCAAATTACCAGGTCCACAACCGGACCCGTGAAATTTAAAGAGATAGAAAAAATATTTCTGATATTAGTTTAGTAGATAAGTGACAGATTATATAAAATACAATAATCTTAAAACTGGGCGTTTAACCTCCTAATCTTTTTTTTTTTTTTTTCAGTATTCGGTAGAACTGATTTTTAAGTACAAATTGTAAAGGCAAATGATTCTATGATTCACACAAGCCTTATACTGATAAATAAAAACAAGGTTTTATAACATTATTTAAATGTCTATCAGTGTATTTCAGATAACAACAAATCACACTTTTAAATGAGTTTTTCCTGTACAGAAACAGTCAAAACAGTGTTGCAAGTAATTATTTGTCTAACTTAAGAAGTAATAGTAACACTCAAAAGATAATTTAATCATTCTCACACTTACGGTACCAATGATGAAGGAGGATAGACTAACTCTCCTATGACAATTGTGTCTAGATCATCTAAGTATGTTTTTTTAAAGTCCAGTTGCTTCATTGCAATGAAGTCATATTTTATAGTCATGACCAGCCTTGATGTCAGTAGGATTATTCTTTCCTTTTCATTATCCCACAAAGTTATTCTGAAACATTAATTTCTCTTAAGCAACAGATAATACAAATGACTAAGCACATACTATGTGATCCTAATACTTACTCTGTCAATAACCATGAGCCCAAATACTCTCCGTCTTCAGGAAATAGTAGTCCAGTTATGCATTCCTGTATGGCCAGTTCCAATACGCCCTTACGGAAGGTAAAGAAGTCTTTAATATTCTCCCTGTTGAAAGGCACATCATAGCGCGGGTAAACTGTCTGCACAGGATCAGTGGGGGCTGATGTTGCAGGCTGCCCGTCTGTTCTTGCATCTGTTAAGAAAGTTTCAGTAATATAATGCTCTGTCTTCAGATTTATACTTAGTTTTATGTAGTAGTAGTAGTAGAGGCCTATGTTATATTCAAATTAATCTATTTATTGTCATCATTCTATAATAGTACTAGGTGTTACAACTTGTTTGTCATAGTGTTAGACAATTAGTATAACAATAATAATAATTTAAATTACAAAAATAAAATAAATAGAAAAATATTAAACACTAGTGGATGCCCGCAGCTTCGCTCGTGTGGAATTGGACATAACAATAGTTTTGTTTACACCTAGTAATATTATATAGCCTATGTCACTACTCAGTGAAGATGCAGTTCTCTAATGGTGAAAGAATTTTTGAAATCGGTCCAGTAGTTTTAGTGTGAAAACATTACAAACAAATCTCCTCTTTTTAATATTAGTATAGAAGAGTAATGTCAAAAATTCAAATTAGTCAAATACAATTAAACTGAAACTACTAAATTATGTACACAAATTTTACATCTTACAATATTATCATTGTAGTATGAACATTTTCATTGAAAAGATAATAATAATTGAGATGTAATGTTATGATTCACATAAACCATGATATTTACCTTGTGATTACTGCACAAAGATAGAATTTGAATACAAAATTGAATGAGTAATATGTGTAATATAGCCAAGGTCACAATAAAATGCTCTACTTATTTATTTATAACGTATTGATTTCACAACATTTAGATTAAAAATAGTTATGGAACATTTATGGTTTTGACAAAATGAGCACTATACCTGCGAAAGACGTCGTGGACGACGACAGAGAATCAGCACCGGAGAGCACAGAAGGATTAGGATTAGGAGTTAAGAGGTTCATAGTTCGGTTAGAGCTGTCTGCTGCATTATCATGACTTTCCGCATTCTCAGCAGCAGTTTCTGTCGCCAGCTGCAACGTACCCCCGCGAAACTCTAGATCTTCGTCGAGTAGATCAGCCATTATTTCTTCACTTCACTTTTTCTATTTATTTTGGCTTTAATTTCAATTTCTGTCCCTGTGTTTTTCTAATTGCTGTCGATTCGTTTGCGTAAATAATCGACCGGCTGATAAGAAAAACGTCATTCAAACAAAAGATGATTAGGGATGTATTAAGATGTACTTGTACAATACGGAAATTATCGATATTTTTCATCAACGACATCGGTTTAATCATCGGATCGTAGCTTAAACACGACAATATTCTACTTTGCTTTTTACAAGCTACACGTTGTTTGGAAAGCTAAAAAGAATTTGTTTTTATCGAATTTCTGATACTAACTGACCAAGTAGACTAATTATCATCGAAAGTTTCAGCCGTAAAAGTATTGATTGATTAAAAACAAAGACAAAACAGAATAGGATACAGGATGAAGCTAATTGATCATCATCCAAAATTCATTAAAATAAAATAAAAAAACCGTACAATTTACCCTTAAGATATCGATATTATTGAGTATAGTATGGTGGTTACATCCCTATCATGCAGTGGTGTTACCACATTTTAAGTTCTAACTATCTGTTTCAAGGTTAAAAGAGGTACATAAAAACCAGTTTTAAAAAAAAGACTAAAAATGATTTAAAAAACACGGATATTCGTTAAATAAACCAAATAATAAAATCTCATTTACATGAACAAAAATAATTCGTACATGCAATAGTCAACGGTAGGATAATAAGTTATCTAAAAATTTATGATCAAAAATATCGAAGAGATATTGTTGACATTATCATTATCGAGATATCGTCCACAACTAGCGAGCTACATGTTTGTCCTAATATATTATTACTTACTTATATTATACTCTTTGGGCACGGGTCACTCCACCCACAGCTAGAGCTGCGGGAGATGTAGCTAGAACATACTCCATCACGCTTCTCCAATGCGCATTGGTGGAGGACAACAACTAAAGCTTTAGTGGGTGCAGGACCCGACCAAGTCACGACCATCGTGCATCTGGTTTATGTTTAGGAATGAATGAATTTGTTATTCTCATCTTATTCTGCTGTAACCATGTTGTAACGAGAGTTCCGCAAGGGCCATGTACCCGTATATTAGGCTCAAGGGTACCTACGTTAGAACTCATCTATATTTTAAGAAAGTACCTTAGAAAACACAATAATTTCATGGCCTAGCTTATTGTTGAGTTTACATATTATCTATATATTTGTGCTTCACAGACTACACTACAGTTTGAACGTATGTAAGTACCTACCTATTACTAGGCATTTATTACTGTGGGCCAGAGTAGGTACCTACGTTTTTTAAATACTTTGTCCAATAATAGTAATCGTTAGGTACAAAATAAAACAACATAGTACATTTAAAGTAGATATTTATTTTACAGAAACTTCTTATTAAAATAATCTGGCACTGAATCCAGCTATGGCAGGTTTATTTATTAATGTAAAAACATGTATCTACAGCTCTGTACATATTTATAACAATATATAACCTAAATTCAGTGGCTCCTGCTTACAAGACTTCAAAGAGGTAGGCAGGTAGGCAGTTAATTAACTCAGAATGCAATGGCAGAAGGTAATAATGTACAAAAATATTTTTAAAGTAACTAAATTAATTTAAAAAAATATGAGACAAAATATGTTACTGAAAAAAAAATTTTTTTTCTATTGCAATGAACTTTAACCGCTCAATATTAATAACATTAAAATTATAGCAGGCTTGAATCAATATTTAAAATAATTACAATTTGCCTAAAATGACATAATATTAAACTACTTAATTAAATTTTTTGTGGGTTGTGTCCAATTTTCTTGTTTACTTATATTTGCATGAAATATTTTCTAACGATGATCTAGGAATAAGAAAATTGGACATTCAAATGGCATAGAATAACTCTCATTCTTATGATCTCATCGACAAAATCTATTTGAATACATACTTTTTCAAATCGGTTTTGTCAAGACACGTTTTCTGGGTTCATGAAAAATATTTGCTTCGTTTTTTTTTCTGTCATAATGAATAGGTAAACATATAAATACATATATATTATTTAAACCAATGGAATTAATATGTGGGTAATTTCTTCCTACGCTACGTACCTACGTATTAATTCCAAGATTGAACCCTCCTTCAAGGTAGAGTAAAACGCTAAACTTTATCGCAGCTCTGACTTCCACGCAGTGCGCTTCGCAAATATTTTTCGGATATACGAATAATTTCATAAAGTGGTATTAATTTTCTTAAAGTCAAGTTTATGGCTTATGTAGGTACCTCATCTATAAGACGAGAGCCAATCATGTTTTTATTTATCACATACCTATGTGACTTAGGGAATTCTTTTGAGTACTTTAAAATACCTATATTAAATTTAATGTTTATGATCCAATTGATTTGTTAATCCAACATCCTATGAAAATGAAAAAAAAATACAACGAATTTTTCGGAAATACAATGGTATTAAACATAACTTGTACCGGAACAGAATTCCGAGCTGCCGCAAAGTTTGACGTGGCCTATAACAACATAACGCACTCAGTAGCAACGGCAGCGGTCCCTGGGACAGCGTGGCGGGTACACGATGCACAGGTCCATGCAGTAAACATCCGCGCCCTCGCGCCCCTCCAGTTCACCTATCGCCTCGCATACTTGTCTGTAACAATTAATATATTTCATTGTCACATAAATTGAACGAGTAAGGAGCATGAGACCATGACTCGAGAATCTTCATGCATCGAAATACCTCGCCATAATATAAGACTATGTGTAAGAAGCATGCACCCTAAGATGGATTTATGTTTGTAACAATATAACATTGACTGATTTGGCTGTTGTTGAGGAAATCAAGTAGATACCTACATGATCCCGTGCTTGTGGTAAGCACGGGATCATCATATACCTGCTGTACCTAGTGATGTAGCTGTAGGTACCGCCTAGTAATACATTTAATTTAATTACCGGCCAAGTGCGAGTTGGACTCGCGCACTAAGGGTTCCGTATCATTCTCTATAAAAACGGCAAAAAAAAATCATGTCTGTTGTATGGGATCCCTTATTTTTTTTTCTGTTTTTTATTACTTATTTGTTGTTATAGCAGCAACAAAACTACATTATCTGTGAAAATTTCAACTGTCTAACTATCACGGTTCATGAGATACAGCCTGGTGACAGACGGACAACGGAGCCTTAGTAATAAGGTCCCGTTTAAACCTTTGCCGTACACAAAGGTTTAAACCATAAAAAATACTTGTAAAGTGGGTACTCACGGGCAAGAACACAAGGCAATCGGGCAGTTGGGCGGGTACCGCAGACAGTTGGTCTGGCACCAGTTCTGCATGCCCGGGATCACCCGGTACGCGTCAGACGGCAGGCAAACTTGGTCCCTGGAATCATATAGCAGATTGGCCTTAGTTACCTACTATCAATGTGCGTAAAAAAAAACGGTACAAGTTAGGCAATTTACACACGTGCTTTAATTAGAACAAATTTAAAAAAATTAATAGAGTAGATTTTATATACATTTTTAAATACATATATAGAATCGCGACCTGCTTTATGTAAAGTCATATATTTTTTGTCACAGTAAAAAACATTACGTGCAACTGTGGTGGGTGGTGGTTTAATTTTGAGCCCTTAAAATTGAGATTTACACTGATGCCCGAACACCAGCTTTTGCATGCATAAATTAACTGTCATCAAGAAAAAAAATGCTTTATTTTTCTACTCTTTAATCTTAAAGCCCTCGTTGGCGTCATGTTATATATGGTGCTATGTAGTATTCTGTAGATATGATAGGTACCTATATCTACAACATGAGAGCTAATGATGTTTCTGTTATACAGATCTATAAAAGAGCTGCCACCTGCCACTTTTTTTTCTCCATCAAACTGGGTTGACTGGTGGAGAATGCATACCGGCTTTAAGTCGCCCTTCTTACAACCTAATTTTAGGTTTTACAAAGAAGTATAAATGAAATAAATAAATCTATACAGCATATTTAACATTCACTTGATGGATTATTCCTTAATCCTACTTGCTTCTTCGAAGATGTAAAAGTAAAAGTACTAAAAACAGCTAGAAAAAGAGGTCATCAATTGTCGCCATAGAAACCCAGTATTTTGATTCGTTGTATTCTAACAGTTACTTACGTTTTCACAGAATTAATCTAGCTTCTAGATGAGACAAGTGTTACAGTCTGTCTCAGACCAACAAAAACAGTCTGTACACTAGAAAGTAAAGCTGAAATTTAAATGTTTACCTACCTGGTTTGGTACAAAGAATTTCCTTCAACTTCATTAAATATCTTACACAATTTACAAGAAACAATTATTTACACTATACAGTTGGTAGGTACAAAGAATTTCCTTCAACTTCGTTAAATATCTTACAGAATGTACAAGAAACAATTATTTACACTAATTATACTGTTCTATACACAAACATTCAGGCAAATGCAAAACTCAAAAGATAATTAGGTACAACAAGGTTAAAGACAATACAATGTTAGTCACGAATTATACGAACAAATGTTATATAATTTACTATCTAAGAACAAAGATTAGGGAATTATTCACAACATGGAAACCGGGGTCCGAAACGAGGCGGTAGGGACGCCATCACCTCCATACCAACCAAACACCAGCAATCCGAAACAAAAACTAGTACCTAATAATGTATGGTGGACCAATGTCCTCACTTTCTGATATATCGTTGCTGAAAGAAAATGTATGCATGAAATAGTGCGTGATAATAATTAAATAATGAAAATATACATATAGACAAAATGTTATATTAATTGGAAGATGTGTATTACCTAATAATAACACGCAATGCTTCCTTTTGGATACTCTTATGAAACATTCTGAAAATTTATAAGAATACAAATTAAATATATATCTATATATAAAAGGAGAAGGTGACTGACTGACTGATTGACTGACTGACTGACTGACATATCAACGCAGGGCCTAAACTATAAGGGCTAGAAACTTGA
>DWTT01001023.1:0-12819 GCA_018250895.1 Carterocephalus mandan
TAGTATTAGTGTTGTTTTCCACATAAAATATGGAAATGTAACTTTTGTCGTGAAAATGTAACTTTTTGAGGTGTCTCATGTTACATTTGACTATCTGCCACTGGCAACACTGA
Source organism: Carterocephalus mandan (assembly GCA_018250895.1). Classification (NCBI taxonomy): domain Eukaryota; kingdom Metazoa; phylum Arthropoda; class Insecta; order Lepidoptera; family Hesperiidae; genus Carterocephalus; species Carterocephalus mandan. The sequence continues at coordinate 114 of DWTT01001023.1, forward strand.
TAAAATGTCAGTGACATAAAATAATTCAATTGTGACGGTTTATGTCAAATGTCTTGAGAAAAACAAAGTGGGAATTGCATGTAACAACACAGTGCACAGAGTACATCACAGATTTATAAGTATAGAATAGTACTAGAGATAGAGTAAATTTTAGTAAAATCATTAAAATGTAATGTAGGGTAGGGTTTGTGAATGTAGGTAGGTACTCTTTCTGTGGGAATTGCGGGCAAAGTTCTTCACACAGAGTACATGTTCTTCAGCTGAAATTGTATATCTCGGATTAAAATTACAGAAAATCTGAGTTTTAGATGATTTATTGTTTGGTTAGGAGTCTCCTTGCTGATTAAATTAAGTAAAAATTAATTCGAACAAATCTGCCAAAATCGATCTGCCAAATTCATTCAAAATGTCTAAAATAAGTGCCATTCATTTAACTAAAAATACAGGCCATAAACATAGCGCCACATTTATATTTTTCCATGGGTCCGGTGAGTAAAATACCATTGTAATACCATACCCGTCTGTATACCAATTAAGCGTCCCATTCACAACCCTGCTTGCAGGGCCCAACATTTATGTGCAGTACACAAATGTGAATAGTCATTCCTCTCATTTGCAGAATCTTCATTTACCTAATTAATTTGTTACAGGTGCAACTGGTGATCACATGAAAGAGTGGGTTAACCTTATGTCCAAGAATTTCAGTTTTCCTCACATTAAAGTTGCTTATCCTACAGCACCTCTACAGCCTTACACTCCAGCAGGTCTTATGAGCAGCAATGTGTGGTTTGACAGAGAAGACATATCCCCACATGTTCCAGAAAAGCTAGAGTCTCTTAAAAGCATACAAAGAGATGTTCTGAACTTAATAAAACAAGAAAATGATATAGGAATTCCTTCTAGTAGGATTATTGTTGGTAAGTCAATAATACATGTTATGTTTAAATATAATACACATGCTTAGGCCTCCTATTACATAATTACTATTAAGTAATTAAATTTATCCTTAACTCTTTAACGAGGTATCGTGCAGTAACATATGTATGAGATTAAAGGGGTTAACTATAAAGTTAGTTTCATTTACTTTAGAATAACTCACAAATAAAGAGATGCATGAAAGTATACACTATCATATACTCTTTGTTTGTGGGTTGTTATAAAGTAGATTAAACTAACTTTATACCAATGGATTTCTGCAAAGAATCACCTAATACATTTAATTTTATCCTGAAGTTTAAGATATCAAATATGTACCGAAAGAAAACATGATTTTATTTAATAAAATAAGATATCTATGTATTTATTTTTCAAAAGCAAAGGTTAAAAGTTTCATTGAATAGTATGCGAGGAGCAGGAAATCAGACTAAACATATTATTAATTTTAATCCTTAACTTCCAGACTGATTTATGATTTTAGGTGGGTTTTCTATGGGTGGTGCTTTAGCCCTGCACACAGCTTATCGTTGGGAACGCAAAGTGGCTGGAGCTGTTGCTTTTAGTTCATTCCTGAATGACAATTCTATTGTATATGAGGAGCTGAAGCATTCTTCTTCAAACTGTAAGTATTATTGGGTGTTCAGTACCAAAGTTACAATAATAATAATGAATAGCAAATGTCTTAGGTATAGCCCATATACCTCCTTCTAAGCCCAATAGACAAACAATAGACTTAAAATAGTTTCCATTCCTTTGCAATAGTTCCTGTATGTCTGACTGTGCCCACTTTCGGGTGTATCTATCAATAGTGGAATTGATTGAGTGTTTGCCATGTGTGCCATATCACAACTCATTAAAATGTCTTGAAGTTGCTTCAATGTGCTGGGCACGGGTCTCCTCTCCCCCACAGACACTGCTGCGAGAGGTCTAGAGCATGCTCCACCACGCTGCTCTAATGCGGATTGGTTGAGGGGTTAGTGGCCATCCCAGTGTCGAATGTTCTCAAGCCACCCGAAGGTCTTGAGAAGTGACTTGAGAAGATTCGACACTGGGCTGGCTACTAACCCTCCACCTGCATTGGAGCAGCGTGGTGGAGTATGCTCTATACCTCCCGCATCTGTCTGTGGGGGAGACCCGTGCCCAGCAGTTGGACGTCTATGGTTTGCAGCTAAGCATATTGCGTTGTCAAAATTATACTAGTATAAATATACAATGATTTAGTATTGCGAATGCTTTCAGTGCCACCTCTTCTACAAATTCATGGAGACAGCGATGATCTGGTTGACTTGTCATGGGGACAAACCACCTTCAATGAGCTAAAAGCATGCGGTGTGCGAGGGGAGTTTCACATATTGGAAAAATTGGGACATTCTATAAATAAACGAGGAATGAATATTATAAAAGATTGGATAGAAAGACTATTACCAGAATCATGAAAATAATTAAGTTCTAGATAAAGGTTATACTGTACTGAAAAACAATAACGCCTGCGGCTTCGCTCGCGTGGAATTAGACCACGGTATTTTCGTTGATTGTAGTGGTAGTTTAGTTTTGTTGTTCCATTTCAAAGACAAATTCTACTACTCTTGCTATTTCACTGCCCGTATAGGGCACTAAACTTCTCTAATAAATTTTTACTAGTTTAACTTTTTTTTATGCAAGGGTGATAGATTCTAGTCTATCAATGGTGAAGGAAATCTATATATGTGTATTTATGGACTATGTGATTTTATTTATTTAGATTTTGTGATTAACACTTGATTATTGAAATATAGATCTGTTTTGTGAAAGGGTTTCGAAAAATAAAACTCAATATAATTTTTAACTTGTTTCTTCTCAATCTACCCACTACCTATATATACACATACCTAACCGGCAAATACACAACTAGGACTGCTTCCCTCGCGTGTAACACAATGGTGGCAGTTTCGTTTATAACAAGCCAAACGAGCACACCATCGTGACAACAACCCAACCCTTTCATTAGTCCCACAATTGGGTTCGGGAAGTTAGGGCGTCCACCAAGCTAGCCAAGTGTGGATTGGCAGACTTCACGTGTCTTCAAGAATATTATGGTGAACTCTAAGGCATGCAGGTTCATCAGGAGATATTCCTCACTGTTACAGGTGGCATTTGACACGGGGGTACATTTTACATACTGAAAGCATTTAATTTCTTAACTTAGCACAGTGATTAGTAATTGATTCGTGGCTTGCTGATGGATTTGAACCCTGTAGTAAGAGTTCATAGCCTCTGCGTTCTGGGCTATTGCTGCTGTTATATGAATGAACATCGTTCTAAAAAAGCTCCGCGCGTAGCCGGCCTTCTTTCGGCTCGCGTTATTGGTGACAATACAACTTCCGGTTAATTTCATATTCTATGCAAAGATGTTGGAGTGTCGGTTTGTTTTTTTATGCCAATTCAATGTAAAAATTCAAATTTTCAAACAATTTTTCTTTTACGTAATTGACTTTGACAGTTATCACAAATGTATTTATGATTGCTTTCAATCAGTACATTTTACATACTGAAAATTGCTATAACACAACACCGAATGCGAATTAACGGTATAAAAGACAAAGAGATTTTACTATGGCTCCAAAAAAACCAAAAGATGTTACTTTGGATGAGAATTACTGGCGCACTTGTATTGAAGATGCTCCTTTAAATGAAGAAACTTGGAATGTTAAGGTCATTCTCATAGAAGCAGCTGGAAGTGACCAGGATCGAATATATTTAAGTAAGTTTGAAACATTTGCAGCGGAAGAGAGAAGATTTGTTATAAAAAATATATGCAAGACAGAAACAATATTCATGGTTAACCAGCTCGGAGGAGAAAAGAAAGTTAAAAATGACAACCTCCGTGTATTTGAAGAAGGTCAAGCATTTTTAAGGAACAAGAAAGACATACCTCCTGATATCCTAGCGTTAATTATCAAGTACCTTATACTAAAAATGAAAGATGAATACCTTTTTATAAAGCGTCAGAAACTAGAAGTAAGGGAGGGGCTACGAAGAGAGTCAAGAACAATGGTAAGTAGAGCAGAAGTTAGAGGTACAGTCAATGCAAATATTTCAGAGGAAGATAAGCCACCGCCAGATTTACAACCCAAAGATAAGATGAAAAAAGATGAGCAGCAATCACAAGACATCGGAGACCAAGCGGAAGGAAAGAAATATAATACGATGTTGAGATTGAGGGGAGAAGAATGGAGGGACAAGATTTATGTGGATGATTTCCCAATAGATGGACCTAACCTTTATGTTGCAATAACAGGATTCGTGGTTGCTAATCTAGCGGGATGCTTGATAAAAATAGGAGTTCCTTTGACTGCCGTTGTACAAATTCGTATAGATCCAACAGCGGTAAAAGTGCCATCCAGTTTATTTAGAACTACTAAAAGGGGACAAAGTCAAACTGAAATGCTCACCCTTCAAAGTCAACAATTTTGGGAAGATTTGCAAGAATTGCGTATACAAAGAAATTGTTGTGACGATTACAAAAATACTGCGTTCATAGTATTTTCACCCCCTTACTGGGATACTGAGAATTTGTCAGGCACTCCCGATAAAATATATGATGAACTGTGTTATCTCATGTACGACATTCAAGATTTAACTAGACAACATAATCATTATTTGGAAAATATGGATGTCATAAATATACCTGAAGAGACAGAAGATAATCAAAAGCTAAATATATATTATGAACATATTGCTGAATTACCTCTAGAATGTGTAATTATATATTCGGTTTTAGATAGCATGCTTCAAGCTGTTTGTAGCAATCACATCTCGCAAGAAGATGGCAGTAGTTTGAAGTCTTCGTTATTATCGCAGTTGGTAAATAATCCAGCCCATCAAAGTTCTAAAGATGAAAACAAGCTTCGAAGAGCTGAAACCTTAGTAAATGATATTTTTGATATACTTTGTGATGCTGATTCTCATAAAGATTCCTATCGAATCACTTATGGAGCAGAATACGAAAGTCACAGAGATCCCATTGTAATCAACTATGGCGATTTAGCAAAATACAGGATTTTTCACTTGGGTAATATGAACATGGACAATATTGTACAGAATATGTTACGTGGAGTGCCCATTTTTAAGCTATGGCAAGATCGAGTTCTTAAAAGTGGAGAGTTAGAAGCCAAAGTAAACTTTCATGTGAATGTGCTTTTATCGTGCTTTGAAAGAAACGACGTTGAAACAGATGAATTGATAAGACTTATACATATTCTGGCTTGCAGAAAGATGTATAACAACCGAAGTTCCTTGAAAGTGAAACATTTGACTCCATCAACAATAGCAGAATTCAAGAAATTGTTTTTAAAACGTACTGTTCTTGCTGAACCTCTTCCCAGATGTTCTTCTATAAATAGATCATGGAGCTCAACAATGAAGCCAATTTCCGCCTCAGAGCATAGTACCACCAATAAATTTGGTAATACTGATGAAAATTCAGAAAGCTTTCATATAAAGTTTTTATTTGACTGCCCTGATATTAGTGAGTTAGTTTCTGCCTCTGAAATTGCCTCAAACACACCTATAAATCACTTGATTGACGATTATGAATATTTTGAAGAGCTGTTAAATGTGTGCGCTTCTCAAACATTACTTGACGCTTTCAACACGTATAATTGCGTTGATTATAAATATTGTGAGGTTACCGATAGCTTAATACTAATGTTTTTCAACAGTCACGATAAGGACGGCGTGTCTCGTGAGGAATGGCGATGCCATCTTCCTACTCCATTATGTCTGCAAGATTTTTTTGATTTTGTCCTAGAAGAACACTATGACTGGATACAAAAAGAAGAGGATATTTACAATGAACAAACTATTCAAACAGAAAAATCAGAAAAAAATAATTTTGGTGTTATAGCTGATAGAGACTGCCTCGAAAATACTGATGTCAATGTAGACCTCCTTATAGAAGGTTCTATCAAGCATAAAGAAATAGCAGACATTGAAGAAGCAATACCAGAAGATTCTGAAATCAAAACGAAAATAACGTCAATGACAGCTTCAACAACTGACGTTACTTCTAAAAATAGCAAAAAAACTAAATCCGCAGCTTCTTCGCCTAAAAATTTCAAACAGTCGTGTTTAATACAAGATTCACCTAGTGAAATTAATATATTTGAGAAACCTTTCTCGGGTTATAATTTAAGTGACCGAAGAGTAGAAATATTTGGCAAAGATTCATGTTTTTTTTCTAAAGATGGCACTAATGTCTTAACAAAATATACGATTATGATACCAGGAAATTCTGATAATATTATTCTAAAGCTTGCACCTGGCAATGGCTACACCGAGTTTTGGATGCATAAAGCTTTAGGTGACGTACCATCTCATATTTCTGATATATGTGAATCATTCCGTATCAGTATTAAGGATAATTTAATAATATATGTCAAAAAACAATCGTATGAAGTGCCATTACCTACAAATGTATCATGCACTGAAGGCTACATAGAAAAAGACAAAAGCGTCAAGTCATCGCCACATGATATTAATTCTAAGATACATATAGTAGAAAATAAATCGTTCCACTCCCTGAATCTTACGTGGCCTAATGGACTTATAATAGAGACAGTACATGAAAAAAATTCTGATCTTATTTCTCATATAAAGCAGTTTTATATAAGCTCAATGCCGAATATCGACGAAGACAGCCGATGCATAAGTTTAAATGGTGATATAATTATTTTTAAAAAATCAGGAATCATAGAGGTTTTAAGACCAGATGGGTCCTATATTAAAATAACGAAATGTGAGAAACGAGTAAATAGACCAGTAGTCGAAGACTTGCAAGCTGACTCTAGTTCTGATAAAGGTAAAAAAGGAAAAGGAAAAGAAAAAAATAAACCAAGTAAAGCTTCTTCAAAATCATCTAAAAATGTGATTGATGACGATGATAGAATATCAGATGTAAAACAACCCGAGTACGAATTATTTATTGATGAATTTGAAACCATAGAAGCCAATGGTATCCAGCAAAAATGGTTAAATGATGTACCGATTGAAATGAAAAAGTTACTTATTAGGACTGCTACTGATTTTTGTTCCGGAGAAGTTTTTTCAAGACGTATGGATGGTACCAGTATGTTGCTTAATCATAATGGAGTTCAAATAATAACCTTCCCGGATAATACTAGAATCATAATATCATACAAAGTTGAAGATACTGAAATCTATCCCGAATGGACTGATGAAGAAATAGCATATTTTACTATGTTTGATTCTGATACTGTAGAAAGTGGCACTGTTAAATCAAAAAGCTCATCATCTCAACAAAGCTATGTAGAGGTTGAGGGACAATCTAGTATGCTAAATAAATTAGAAGAGGAAAAGGATGTTACAAATAAGGTGGAACGAACAGATGGTTATGTTTCAATACAAGTCTTCTTTACTATTGAACACGAAAAATTTGCTACTGTTGCACTTAATAAAGCAGATGGACGAATAACCGTTACATCACCCAATAAAGTGAGCGTAACAGTTACCCCAGAAAATAATTTTTGTTTTATGTTAGACAAAGTAACAACGGCAGATTTTGACGGACATGATTTACTTGTTAATTACAAATCATGTTGCCAATGTGAATCATACACAACTTGTGAAGTTAAAATAATGCATGAAGATGTACCTAGCGTAACAAACTTTCACAAGTGTTGGCTTAAGATGGAGGATTCTTTTAAAAAGAAAATTACTGTAAACGAGGAAGGATCTATTAATGTCATAGAAGAATCCTTTTCAGATGAAGTAGCATACGAGGAAAGCGCTGGTAATAATAATGATGGTAAATTGGAAAGAAAATGTAAAAATCTGAAATCGGAAAGTTCCTCTGAAAAATGTAGAGAGTGGTTCCAATCAAACGCAATGAGGTTTTTTATTTTACGACGGTAAGTTCTTAAAACTTGACAAATACCTAGTATATATTTTATTATCTATTTAGATACGCGGTTCGGCAGTCTGGGCACCGCCGGATCACGGAGCTAACGATGTATAGGTATGCATGTTGTTTGCGAGGCGAGGTAGGATAATTATTAATTTTAACCACTTTATAATTTCTTGATTCTTCTGGCTTCGGAGCACGTAAAGAACGTAGTGAAGATGTTTGATGGTCTAGTAATAATTAATAATTAAGCATAGGTAATCCAACGCCTTCTAAAGTCAAATGTCAATTAAAACGCACTCATGAGGTACCTGCAATATGAGTCGGTGAAGGGTGAATGTTTCCACTAGCAGCTACGAGTTGGTAAGACGTCCAACCAACACAACCCTCTATTTGTCCTACTGTTGGGTATCCTCTTGGAATGGGAGGGCTTAGGCCATTGTGGCCACGCTGGCCAAGGGCTGATTGGCAGATTCATAGTCCTTCAAAGACATAAGTTTTTCTTCACCGTTACAGCATTTTCAATAGCCATTGGGATGTCACCGCTGTCCACACAATATCACTATGTGAATTTATTGGCCATGACAATTTTTGAATTGTTTATTCAATTTATCTCAACAGAGACCTCTCTTGCGCTGAGCTGGTGCACCGATTTGTGGTGGAACAGTACAAAAAGAATTGCCGCTGGCAGCCATGGTGTTCCATCAATCAATATGACACATTTGGTGACAATCGCAGCATTGTATCAATACTCACACCTGTGCATCTGACTGAAACCGAGGTTAGAGTTCTTACATCTCAGATTTTCACGCTGGGCTTTGACATGGGGTTCTTCAAAATATACGTAAAAAGACTAAAAAGAGCTGTCTTTAAGGGCTGACCCATTAGTTAGTTTTGAGTTAAATTTTTTTAAGCCAAGAAAAAACGACAACTCCAAATGTTGTTAGGTTAGGTTCAGGTTTGCTGCGACCCATAGACGTCACACTGCTGAGCACGGGTCTCCCCAACACATACAGTTGCGGGAACTCTAGAGCATACTCCACCACGGTTGGTGGAGGGGTTAGTAGCTTACCCAGGGTCTGTTTCCACCATTGAAAATAACGGGAACCAAAGGCTTTACGTGCCCTCCAAAGCACGGTAGCGTCTATGAAATTATGCCACTAGCGGCGGTCACCTACCCACAAACCGACCGCGCCCGTCGTTACTTAACTCTTTCGATCACATTGATTTGGCTATGGACGCTACACGCGAGCCCTTGGGCTATGGACGCTACCAGATTCAGGTTTGGCTATGTTTATTTACGGAAAAAATGCTGAACAACATATTATTGGCTTCAAAATATGTATTGTAGGTATATCACGCGACTTATCTAGGTGCTAACGAAAATCTTAATTCTTGTAGAAATGGTTAATGGAATCAGAACTTGCAAATAAACCTATATATCTTACATACAAACATCTTAAAGAAGATAAAGGTAAAGGATTCTATCATTGGATGCGACCGTACGAAAGATTCAAGCCGAAATACATAAAACCTGAAAATGTGGTACCGGAGAGACTGCCTAGAGCTTTCATACTAAGGTATTATGTAGCATTGGCATGTACTTTTATTTAATTTATGATCACACTATGTTTCGGGCATTTTTTTAATAAGTGGGAACTTGGTAGAGCTTTATTATTTTATTTAACATAATGAATGACATGAAAAAGTAAAAACAAATATAAAATTAAAAACAATGTAAGCCTGCTTACTGCGTCTTACGAATTAAGAGTTTTTCAACTGGAGTTATGGCATTGGGTGCGATTTCGATTCACTGGGAGCTTGTCTTTCTGTGATGACTGATAGAAAGCACCGGAGTTTTGTAAAAAGATATGTTCAAAAAGACATGAAGATACGAGTAGGTACCTCAACGGTCGAACAGTATTTTCTTTCTCACTAAAAGCGGGAAATCTTTGACAAACAGAACACACTTACAAGAGTCACATGAATTAAAGTCGGAAAAAGGTTGACTAGTTAGTCTCGAACAATTACGATGACCATTTTCAGCAATGACGCGTTCACGGCGATCAGGGCACTTAGTTTTATTTTCCTTACCTTTAGGCCTTTTTCCGATTCATAACTGCGATGAAAATAGACACAAAATTCAGTGATAAAATTCTACTTAGTAATTAGTATACCTACTAGGCACTACACGCCTTGTAAACTTTTGCTTAACCGATTGTTTCGTAGAAATCTTGAGCAGCAGTGGAGCGAGGCCAACAGAGATAAATTGAAAGGAGGCAAGGAGCTTGTGTCCGCCATACTGCGCTATCGACAAGTTATGGAGGCCGAGAGTGACACTATTCTTTACGTGCCATTACGAGACCCGCGCTCTGAACAAGAGAGGAAAGTGGATGACATAATTCAAGCCATAGCCCATACGTAGGTACTCGTAATGTGTTAGGTACCTACCTATGTTGGAAATGTAATTGATCATAAAAAACTCATCATTTGTTTCTAGCAAACACACAATTTTATTATTCTCATAGATATCATGCTCCGTCATAGCATAGTATAAAGAGTCGCTCCGCTCTGTCATAGCGTTAGCTTAAAATTGTGTTAAAACCGTCTTTGAGTGAACTCTCAAAAAGTAGCCATAGTAAGTACCTAGTTGTAAATATGCTGATACGCGGTGTTTCATTCACCGATATGGTAGGTAGGTGATTTAATTTTCGTCGTACCTATGTATTTCGTAATAACGTCGATTTCAGTGCCTGAAGTCAAAAGTATTCGGTAATTTGTATTGCCAGGGTTGATTTACGGATTCGAAACGTGGTCCTTTATTGTTTGCCTACAAGCTCAATGTCACTCAGCACGCTATGGTGAGAGTTATGCTCGGTATTTCGTCACAACCGGATTAAGAGCGGCGAATGACTCGACAAGACGGGAAATCGTTGGATTGAGAAGGCACAGGACCGGAGCGGGTATTGTCCAGCAGTGGACCTCAAAAAGCTAATGGATGGGTAGAGGAATGAGCTATCACCGCTTGCGATAATGATGTTAAAGGAAGGCGTGGATCTACCGCCATTTAGTAACTTGGAGAATGCCAAACGTCATAAAATGTATGGTACTTTGATTACTTATTATTAGCCAATAGTTGTCTATGACCCTTTTCTCGTTATCAGCACATACGAAAATTTAAAGTATCGTCTGGAGGAAGACGTGCAGAGCAGAGCTAAGCCGACTATCACTACGAAACCATTAACACCTTCACTAGATTTATCGTTGGAAGGCGAATTAGAAGGTAACGTACATATTAAGAACTCATGCATCTGACGCAAAATGTCTAACGGATTTCACTGATATGTTTAGATTATTCTTATTAAGAACGAAACATTTTCGCATGCGAATTCATGCTTCCCATATTTACTGCATTTGATTTATTATTAAAACCTTTTATTTAACTTCACTCGTATGTATGTATGTATGTATGAATGTATGTATGTAATGTATGTGTGTATGTCCTGGAATCTTGCAATCAATATTTCACCCACTTCCACTGAAGCTATCAAGCTGAAATTTGGCACACATATTTGGTTCGCGATGACAATGCACGAGAATAAAAAAAAGTTATAAAAAGCTTTTTTTTAAAAAAATATCTTACACCCATTTTATTGCCATGCTATATGCTCTGTAAGTATACACAGGATAGATTTAAATACACATTAGCGATTTTTGTACACAAGTGATATAAAGAAAAGAAAAGTAAGAAAAGAAAGTAAGATGTTTTTTTACTTGATACGTGTTTGTATAGGTTTACCAGAAAGTTTTGAGGAGTCGGATGTGGAGGAGCGGCGCGACAGCCCGCTGGAAACAGCGGCGGCCGCGGAGGACATGAGTCCCGCTTTGAAGCGGTACTGGCGCCGTCGCGCCGATGAAAACAAGGAGGAACAGTTCTACAAGTTACTATATAACTTTTTAATTTTTATGTATCTGTATTAGCTCGACTGGGTCTTGTTCGGAGATTCACGATATATCTTGACTTCGAATTTACCTGCGTCGAAAGTGTTCGAGCAGTGTGTTGCCAGTGATGATGCTGACCCATGAATCAGACTTCGTCCGTTTCATTTGCTGTGCTAGCTCAAAGTAGCTCAGCGCTCTATGGGGAGGACCACTAATAGCTTGATATTTCCCTTCATAACGACGATATAGAAACTAAGGTTAGGTACCGCCCCACACGATCGCTTACGGACATTCAAGAACGTAGCTGATTTAAAAATGAGCTACCTAGTTAAGAATCACAATTCACACAAAGAGGCACATTCGTTGACAGTAGATAGTATCCACCATCATGTCTTATTATTATCAGCTTAACATCTATGTCTTAACAGTTCGTCACTCTTCCTCGTTTCCCTCCTTGATAGTAGTAGGTATAGGTAGGTATTTTTTAACATTGGTCCAGGTACTTGCTTCGAGAAGGCAGCGTACCGCCGTACTTCCGCAACGTCCTCGGTGGCGCCATCTGGTGGGAGATAAACAGCGTGGCTGATGCGGCCGCCTTTAGGGCGGAGCGTAGGAAGATGAAGTGTTGTTGCGAGGAAACTGACGGAGTGGAGGCGACTCCAAGCGAAAACCTCGAGCAACCTGCTACTCTCCCTTAGAGTTAATAAAATACCTTTTCTATTATACGACGAAGTTTTATTAACACTGTCCATACCTCTACCATACTAAGATTATCCATAGGAGTAGGTGGCCATAATAGTTTTTTTTAAATTGTAGGGACTGCCGCTGAACGACCACGTCGTCCCTTAAAGTAGCCTATAGGGAACCAAATAGGTTTTATATGAAAGCTAATTGGTTCCATATAGAGTTCGCCCGGGGCAGTACCAC
>DWTT01001024.1:0-12816 GCA_018250895.1 Carterocephalus mandan
TTTAAAAAACATTTTCCAGTGGACCAAATTGTGAATCTAAACCATTCTCGAATCCCCTTGAACACACAAAAAAAATTATATTAAGTCGTTAGGGCAAGCGCTACTAAAAATCCTTAAACCGCGTACGCCGTACTTCGTCATAGGGTATATTACAATGTACTACAAAAATATATTGTTGTGTTGTGTTGTTTTCGTTCTTTACTCAATTTCAATATAAATCACAATAAAATATTTATTGAAGAAAAATTGAAATCGCAAATTCAAACACATCTATAGGGGTCATTGTGAACGTATTAAAAGGTCACGTACTGAAAAATATTAAGTTTATTGAAATGTTTGTCTTACAAATATTCAGATTTAATATTTTGTATAAATATTCCATTAAAATATAATGTTCATTCGGTCAGTGATCTTGCAGTGGAACTTTTATTTAAATAACATAACATAATCCGTTATTCGAATTCCAGACGAACGTTATAGAGAAATACACGTAAATGTTTACATATAATATTTTTAAAATAAAGCTTATATTTTGTTGTAAACAATGCTACCTTCTATTGAATAGTTATAATCCATTATAAGTAGGATGATAGCCAGATCGATAGTAAAATGTAGGTATGTAAAAATCCCACATAACCCTGTGTCGCTCCCACGGCACCGGGTACCTTTTGAAGGATTCCCCTCGACAACAAAAAAAAAGGTACCCTACGGCGTCAGTGCTAAGGGACCAGACCAAAGTTAAAAAGCCTTAGTTATTTAATGTTTTTAGTCATTCTCAATTATCAACAAACAAATACCTACGAAATAAATTAACAAGTTTTTGTAAGTAAGGAATGAGAAATTTTATTCATGTAATTAAAATATTCTGAATAAATAGTTAGTTGGTGTATGGGTGGGTGGGATGTTTGTTTTACAATCTCAGTTCAACCACAGCACAATGCTTAACATATCTTATAATTTCCACCATAAACCTTTCGATGTCCCACTATTGGGCACGGGTCTCCTTTCGGCATGGAAGGGGTTACAAATAACTGCAAATTTAATAATACCCTCTCAAGTTATCTTAGATCAGCTACTTAGAGGAGGCTTTAATAAATAAATACGTATTTAATAATATTCTCTCAACTTATTACTTTTCGCACTGTCGGCAAGTCCCTTTAGTATAAGTAATAAGTTTTAACGTGCCTCCGTCCAACGTTTCAAATACTTTGCGTCATTTAATATTAGAGTTGAAGTAGGTACTTAGTCAGTTTAAAGGCCCAGTAGGACTCGTTATTCTGAAATTTCATCAAGAGACTTTCCTGCTTACGTATATCGTCCATCGTTACACAGACATGAAAGCCTAGGTAGCTCATCAACACATTTTAATTCTTCTCACGTAAATTCACAATTATTATAAAGTAGGCGACCATCTTGGTTATCCCATGTAAGCGACGTGGCCGATGCAAAACGGTACATATATTATTATGTCCCAACTTATTGTTGTCACTTGTTAGTACATAATGCTACGTGCGTCGATATTGACAATAGCAAACAATTCGATTACAATTAGATCGTTTGATCATAATGTAAAAAATTAAGCCAACAATATGCATTTACCGTATTTTAAAATTAACAACAATAAAACGTTGAAGAAATAATTGCGGAGCTCTAAGAACTCGCTTCGTGATACCGATGATCAGCAATATTAACTCAACATAATTATAATTTATGTAAAATATTATCACTAAATATAAAATATGCTTCATTTATATAAATTCACAGCTGGATATGTCTGGTTTGAACGTAACAGTTAAGTACTTACCAAATAATCAACACTACATTATACTATTTGGAATCACATTTCTATCACTGAAACCAATAAACAACAATCAGTTCAAAGCAAACAGGATTAAATTCAAGCCGCGTACGTTTCGTTGTAAATGTAATTAGGAACGTTTTGTGGAGTAACCGAGTCGGTGTGTGTGCGGTGGTTTTAAATGGTGTTCGGTGTTGTTCCTGTGTTAATGCGCACAACTTGACAAGAGTAACAACATTACATTCGAAGGGTTTAATTGCTCGATAAACTTTTTCATTAGTCATTGAAAATTTCATTATGGTTTAAAAAACCTCACATTCACAACTCAGAAAACTTGGAGTGAACTCTCTCTTCCCAGCTCCAGTAAGGTGTAGAGGGATAAGTGGAAAACCAAATTTACAGAAGGTATTGAGCCGCCCAATATCATAGCGGCGACAGCCCAGGGGCTATCGAACTCGCCCCTGTCTCGAGCGGTCCGGGATCAAACCGTAGCGGCACGCACAAATTACTTTTGAGTTATGTGCGATTTAAGAAATTAAATGTAAGCTATAACGTTGAAGAATACATCGTGAGAAAACCTGCATACCTAAGTTCATCACAATATTCTCGAAGGCATGTCAAGTCTCCCAATCCGCACTTGGTGGACTAAGGCCTAATCTCTCCCATTCTGAAAGGAGACCCGTGCCCAACAGTGGCAGAAAGAAAAGGCCGCCCCTAGGCCTCCATCATATCTTGAAATGGTTTACTGATAACAGTTCCTTTATCGTTTTGAATAGAAACTAAGAATCGGTGAAAGGGTAGACCATAACGTGAAATAAGCAAACTCATAGTTTTCAAATTATGCTAAACTTATCATATCTCGTACCTTACCAACTTTTCTGCAACACCGACACACAAACCTATAAGTTAGTTTCAATAAATAATCAACGACACCTATTCTAAAATTAAGAACACTTAATTTATATTAATATGTTCTATTTAGAGTTCACCCGGGGCTGATTAATTTCCAGCGGCGCCCAAGTTACTTAGTCTCGTACCATAACCAATTCTTTTTAATAATTAATTTATTTATTGAATTTTTGTTGCTCATTTAGGTAGCAAAATATATTTTAGTTTTTATGACAGAGGAAACTGAAATAAATAAATATTTTTTTACTAAAACCTATTTTAGTCATTGGTCCAATCCGTGCTCAAGACAGAGAGAAAGATGGATCGGTTCTCAAGTCACAGTAAGTAGTTATTGAATAAGGAATGAGGTGAGCGATCCGTTGTTTAGGGCTGCCCTGCTTTGATGGCAAAAGGATATACAGCATTAAATATTTTGTTTGCCTGCTTAGAGCGCACTCTAATACGCTGCTTTAGTGAAGATTGGCAAGTAGCGACCAGATTGTCGAAAGTTTTTAAACTGCCTGAAGGCTATCGACATGATTTAACGACTTTTAACACACGATAACAACTCGCGGCGCAACAACATCTGTGTAGGTAGGTACTTTTTTATCCCGAATACATACAAACATAATCAGCAGGGTGCTTCACTTTTGTAGGCGAAAAGGTGCCCTCTTTTTTAATATATCCATGGAGGCGCGATTATATTTATTGTAGTATCTACTATACTATGTTATAGTAAATTACAAACAAAAAAAACGATATTAATTTCATGATTATTTTAAAACTTGACTGTCACTTAGCTAGAACCTCTAATGGCAATTATAAATAATACTTAATAGCATGAAGTAAGAAAAAATGTAACATTAACAATTATGTAACACACACACACACACTCAAACGTGCTTAAGTTCTACATATATTTGATCTGTTTAGCCGAACTAAAATATCTGTAGGTACCATTGAAGTTTCTCATTTTAAGTGACTATTACTTACTGTATGTGAAAAAAATATCATTATACCGAAAATACTACCTTTATAACAACCCTTTATTTATCCCACTATTGGGCTCGGGTCTCCTCTCGGTATGGGAAGGGTTAGCCCATAGTCCACCATGCTGGCCATTGGCAGACTATAAAATGATGCATACTCTCAGAGCATTGGATGTTATAATAACATGAAGCACTTAGATAGCAAACTTGGGTAGAAATTTTATTTTCAAATAAAAACCATATAAACCTTGCTAAACTTCTAAACAAACTAAATCGAGTAAAAGAGATTTTTTAATACTTGGCATATTTTTTTAAAATAGATTAGTCAAACGCCTCAAATCCGAGTTAAGACCAATCAAGTCTATTAATTTTCAAGTAGCGGTTGCAACTGTTAAGTCAGTTAAGACTCAGCGAAGACTCTATGAAAACTTTCTGAAGTCAATCTGCATAAAAATGAGGTGACAACCCTCAGGCTTTCGGCCAGCGGTCGGTTTTTGAGCGGCAATCCTCTTTATATAAAAGTTAAAGAAAATCACTATATAACATACAAAAAATGAAGTATAAAGCCCTTACTACACCACTAGCTTATCATGGCCACTTAAGTAGTTACTCGAGCGGTGGAAGCCTATCGCTTAAGATTTCAGCCCCCATTCGAGGTCTGCTATTCAATTCTCTGGGACCAAATCCTAACTAACTTGTGACATACGATAAGCTAATGTTATTTTAATCTGCTATATTTATTGATTTATTTTAATTCTTAATAGGTATACAATCTTAACGTACAAAGGAGGACTTAATTCATTCTCTCCCGGTCAACCTTTGGGCGGTGGGAAAAGTGGTTGGGACGGTAAACTTTAAGTTATCATGTTTTCAAGAGCCGGAAAACAACAGCGTGACGAAAGTCCTTTGAGAACTAAGAAGAAGAAGAAGTACCTCTACAGAAGTGTAACCAAAAAGCACACTTTTGCAATATATGGAGAATAAATTATTAAGTACTTAAACTCGTACGTGCCAAGTCATATTCATAATCCAAGGTACGTCAATTGTTATTGATAATAATTCACAAATCCGACAACGAATGTATCGTAGATGAAATTGTTATCTCGACAGAATCCCCATACAAATTAATATCTTTGTGTGATATTATAATTATTATACTTTATTTGTACTTAATTCAAAATAATGTGAATAATGTTTACCTAAATAAAAAAATAAATTGAGAAGAAAAAACTTTTACTTAAGCAAATCCTCACGATCGTGTATGATATTAAACGAAATATCTCTCTACGATTTCAAATAAAGTATTTGTTGAAATTGGTGCCGTTAAACTTTTCATATCTTTTGCTTTATGAGATTGCAGCAAATACGAGAATGTGAAACGGTGCACAATCGTAAAACATAAAACAGATATTGCTGTTTAAAGTAGCATATACCTACTTACTTACTTACTTACTAAATTGAATATCCGTAAACGTTTTCTATAGGTGCTGTGAAACTTAAAATTAAAAAAGAAATTACGATCTTTAACAAAAGAACGTTTTCAATTCGTTATTAAGATAGATCACTGAAATTTTATTTATTTCTTTGCATCAGTTTATAAGAGTTCTTATATTATAAGAACTCTGCGGAATAGACAATTGCGAGTTTTATTTCTTTTTTAGTTTCTATTCGTACAGCAAGTGCGTACTTTCCCGGCTTTGACAATAATATACTGAATGTACTACTTTGACAATAATATACTGAATGTACTACTTTGCCATCGTCCTTTAAAACCCCCAACAAAGAGCCGGAACTGCTATTCTACTAAAACATCCCGTCACCACATGGGAATTGTACTTATCACATCTAAAATGCAAAAAGTACTACGTCAACACGAAACTATCAAACAATACTTTTATTCTCTTCCCTCGCCTGACTCCATCGATCGCTTCTTGTTTGTTGAAAGTACCCATTTCATTTTCACCCTCTTCCCGATTTTTCGAACTTTGAACTTCTGTCTTGTTGTTGACAAGGTACTCATAGGTGACAGTGAGACGGTAAGCTAACATGATAATATAAAATAATGTATAAAAGTCTTTCAAGTGTAAAGTAACGATAATAATATGGCATCTGTTTTTAGAACGATCTGAGGCAACAAGTTTGATGGAAACTTGTGAGGTAATACCGTTAGAATAATATTGTATGGATGGAATTTCGATAGAGCAGTAAAACGTTTATAGGTCCATACAATGTGTCATGGTCAGCGTCCATTGGGTCACCAAATCACCGCGTTAGCCTGTAGGTATACTTTTGTCTTAACTTTACCCACGCATAACTTTACAAGCTATTCTTTCTTAGTGCTACGTAGTTGTAGTAAACAATGTTCAATCGTGCGAAATGAACGTCGTATCTTGTTTACACGTTTAAGCATATTAATATAAGTTCATAACAAATAAGTGCAAATTCATTTAATTTGCGATTTTCAACAAGTGAAAAATTATACATACGAAATCTCTCAATCAAAATCTCAAATTCTCTAGTATATTTTCGTCACTCTCAGACAGAAACAATGTTCGTGTGAATAGATAGAGTGGTGGCAGCCTAGTGGCTATCGAACTCGCTTCTCATTACAGGGGGTATGGGTTCAAATTGAAGGTCACCAATGACTATAATTCCTCCCATTCCGAGAGGTGACCCGACCTCAACAGTGGGCCAAACAAAGGATTCTGATGCAGTAGAATGAATTTTGGATATTTCTTTTATGTAGCTACATAAAAGTTACTAATCTGCATAAAACTGTTCACTAAGACATGGTATGTCTTTGCTAGAGCTAACTGTAAAAACTTCGAACTTAAAATAACCTCTCTTTATAGTGGTTAAAAGTTTTTTAATTACGAAACATCCCGAGTCTGAGCAGAGGAAGAAAAACGCAAAGCCATTTTCTTGTGTCAAGCGGGAGAAAGCTCTTTCGGTTTGCGACCGTGTGTATCCATTCCGGTGAAACGAATATTTTAATCAAGTGGTTACTCTGTACGCATGAACCGACTCGATCGTGTTAATGCACTATCGTTTGTTAAATGAAAATACTGTGAGAATGAAGTAGATAACCGTTTGAGAATCGGTGCCAAATCTGATGAACTGTTATAATCCGGTGAAGATATGAACCTGTAACGATTGAAGCTTAGGATCTAGATATAATAAAGATCCGAGACGTCTATGGGGTTGCTTATTCTCTTATTAAAAGATGATAATATAATTATCATGTAAAGTGTTTATTGTCTAATGTACCATCTTTAATCTTTAAGGTTAATCTTTGGCTGACTAGGACAGCGGGACTAAGCTAAAATAAGCAATCAGCGAACGATAAAATTCTGGGGTAAACTACACTATGCGGATTGCATTGTCATAATTTCATTTAACTCATTAAACTTGGGTTATTTAAACGTGACTTGAAAGATAGTGCACTTCAGTACTTATTAATTCCAAGACTGTTAATTTGTGCAGAACTGTCAAAAAATTCACATCACTATCAACTAATAACCAGATAATAGTTGATAGTGTATAGAAGGTCCAGACCTTCTATACCTACTTCAATTTCTTTTAGATGTTTGTCATTAATGTCAGGGTTGGTGGCATAAGGGTTGCTATATAGCACAGATCATGTTTAACTTTAAAATAAGATAGAAATCACTTGGAAACGGGCTGGTCGAAGTCGGCTGCTGGAGGGGCGCCAGGCGGAACTCTGCGGTACGCACCGAACTCGCCGCCCAAAGTGTACTCCGTTTTAATTTAGCCATTTTGGCACGTCCCGGCGGAACTGCGGATCATTTGTATCGGGAATACGATAATATGATCCGAGGCGACGACTAAATTACACGACGCCTCCCGGGAGTCACTCGTTTGTGTTGTTACGAGCCTCCTCGAAGGTATTTAGTTTGTCGTCGCTACGCAATAAGGCCTCCGGAAAATTAATTAAAAATTAAATAGGTAGTAAAACGATCGCGTTTTTTGTAGCTAGGTTAGAAGAAAAACACATTATCCTTAATTTTCTGTGGTGCTGAAAAATCAACTCATAATTAATACATAATAATATATTATACATATACAACTAATTTTGTATTTCTTACATCTTACGATATAGATTTTACTTAACAATACTAGGTATTTATTGAATTGATTTTCAACAATAAGTATGTCTCATATTTTTTATTTGAAAACCGGCTAAAAACATTGTTTTGAAAATTATGGGCATAATTATTTTCCTTTTGAAATTTAATCAGCACTCTGAGAGGATTTTCGCGCAACTGTCACTATGAAGATCGCTTTTCATCTCACAAATTGTCAGTTTTCCTCAATATTCTTGCGCTTTGGGCTGAAATTCCTAACGTTTTATTATATTCAGGTATAATTGGGTGAGCAAAGATAGCTAAGCCGTATTAGAGACTCTCAAGCAGGTACAGGGTGCCGATTTGTATACCGGGAATAAAATACAAAATCAGCCATTTTTGGAGGAGAAATATTACTAAAATTTAATCAGTTCACAATATAATGAAATGTTCTTAGTTGCGCGGCATGAGACATAATAAACAATTGATAGTTTTTAAGCTGCACCGGTTTTGACCGGCAAGTGGATGGTTAATAATAACGCTTTCGTGCCTTAGAGGGCACGTTAAGCCGTATGAACAATATTATGATCTTGTTTAGAATCAGGCGTCTTAGTCTACGTATTATCTTAGGCATCGCTTATATCACCACTCAATCAATCGCTTGCCAATATTAAATTTCAATTTTAATTACCTAGTCCAGAAAATTGGATTTCCGAGATATTGTTGCTCGTTACAAACTTGAAAATTGGAATTTGTTTGATAAGACCTTTGTTTCCTACAGAACTTCTAATTTGGATGATGCGAGTGATATAAAAATATTTTTGGGAATGGATGTTAGGCAAATGATTAAGTTTTTCGGATTTAAGATAGATCTGAGGAGCACTCGGCAAAATCCCTCGCCACTGTTTACTGTGACTGACGATAAAGACTCATATAGGTACTGGGATGGTTAGTCCAGTTGCAGAGGGTGTTCGTATCAACATTAGTCGGTATGTTTGTTATGAGATACCTAATTTAGGTATGAGAAATCAAGGGGCAGAGACTGTTAGTAATAATTATTTGTCCTGTTAGTTTTAAAAATATATATAAATAAATTAAATAACGCTACACGCTCACTTCCCCGAGGCTTAAAACTGCACACAGAAAACAAAGCAATTTAACAGCTACGACCCGAGTACAAATGATTATCTGCCAAATAAATATCTACCCCGACCGGTATACGAACCTTCACGCCACTGAGTCGTCATCGGACTTAGTTAGTGAAAGTAATAGTGCAGTAGAGTCGAAGTAAGAGATTAGGTTATAAGTCTGATCGACAGATGTGTTACTAACCTTGAGAATTAAGATGGACGCCTCTTAAAAAATTGTAACTCGAAACCACAACACATTTGCTTTTAAAACAATACAATTACTATACGGCATAAAGTTTGTAGCGTCCATAGCACAATGGCTCGCGCCGATTTAATTTTATCGAAAGTGTTAAGCAACGCAGTCGGCTTGTGGATCGCTGGTGGTAAAATTTCATGGGCGCTACCGTGCTTCAGGAGGCACGTTAAGCCCGTTGTTTTCATTGTTTTCAAAGGTGAAAATAGTCATTAAGGCTTGTCGAGCTTGAGAACATTCGACACTAGGCTGGCCACTCACCCGGAGGGGCTTAGTGCGGATTGGTGGAGACCAATCTGCATTCGAAAGGCGTGGTGGAGTATGCTCTAGACTCTAGACCTTCCACAGCTGTGTCTGAGGGGGAGACCCGTGCACGGCAGTGGGACGTATATGGGCCTTCGTTGGCTTGAGAATATTCGACACTGGGTTGGCTACTAACTCCTCCAACAATACGCATTGGAGCAGCGTGGTGGAGTATGATCTAGACCTCCCGCAGCTGTCTGAGAGATTCGTGCCCAGTAGTGGGACGTCGTGAACCTATAATGTAATTACCTCAGCCTAGAGTCCATATTATTATAGACTTTTCAACCTATTGAACCATACAGAGCTCATACGCCAAATATTAAGCAACAGGTACGACTAGTACCTACTGTATTACGATAAAGATTATACTATACTATACTTTACTATACTATACTATACTAGACTAAGACTCAAAAGTTGCTTCAAAACATTTATAAGCCAGTCCACTGTCACGAAGTAGTCTGAATATGTATAGACTGGGGATGAAAATTCGATACTTTTATTCAACAGTGGCCTCATTAGCAAGGATCTGAGGTTCAAGATTTATTGCCAATTAACTAATTCTTCTTAAAGCCTTCGTTCAGTATCACGACTTAGGATTTAAGGATTAAGATTAGGAAAGTAATATAATATTATTGTGTTCTTAATTTCTGTTTTAAAATTACAAAGTCTTTTACCACTATTATTACACTAAACGTTGTTCTAAAAATAATATTAATATTCCTTCGTCGTTCTAGACAGTTCTCACTCTGAGACCTGATTTAATAATTCGCTTATAATTAATTACATCAAAGTATAATTTTCAATAAGATTTTCTCAGCACTTATTTTTCTACATAGTCATCCAAATTGCATGTTCAACACATTACGCCGGTTGGAAATGTCGCCGCACAACACTATGGTGGTCGTATCTAGCTGAATGTATGGGATCGCGGCATAAGTAAAAAATTTCCTTGGACCACTGTTAACGACGCGTTTTATTAATTAAAATATGTATTAAAGGAATTATTTTCCAGCACTCGTCGATTTTTCTTTGTAGTTTATGATCAACCGATCGTTAGCTTTCACGAAGTGGAAATATAATGCAATGCTTATCTAACATTAATTAAATACCTAATCAGTTTTAAAGAACAAAATAGAAAATATAATAACTCGCGCGAAATCTCTGGACAACAGATAACAAATTTTCATCATGGAAAAGATGATGTAGGTATGCTTTATAAAATTATTTTCTTACGGTCGATCACTTAATAGGTAGTACCTACGACTGGGGCAGGAATGTTAGTCCTGTAACCTAGTTGATAATTAGCAAGGGTCAGATAGTTGCAAGTCAGTCACAGATGCGTTGCTACCATAATGACCTTGTTTGCAATTATAGTGTAACCTGGAACTCAATTAAAAAAAAAAACAATACAATACAAACAATTACTACACGGTAGAAACACCACCCTACTTGACCGTGGCGGATCGTGGGTCACCCTGGTTCAGGTCTAAATAGAGCCCATTAAGTGGAAACATAATAGGTTCTACCACCTTACTGGAAGAATCTAAATCACTATATGATGTGAGATTTTTATGCATTTTTGTTATCATAATACTACGAGTAAATAACCAGGAAAACATGAAATGAATTAATTTAACAGAGTAAGGGATACTTTGAGTTATGAAATGGTTTGATACTGTTTATTCGAAGGCTTGGCGAGTCCGAAGCTAAGTTGAAATTTTCGTACGAATATTTCATCCTTTGTGTACTGTCAAAGCGCGCGCCACCTGTAGGATGTGTTTGAAAACGCTTCATTTTAATAATGATAATGTGCAAGAATAGAGGTACCTACTAGTAAAACGTTGGTCCAGGTTTAGAATTGGTTTATGTGTTATTTTTTGTATTTTTAGAAGGGTCAGACAGAAAGATCCTTTTTCCAGTTCTGTTTAAGTATTCAGTGGTTCTGTTTAATCCGGTATTCTATATCATAAATTAGTTTGAATATTTCATTGCTTTATATTCGCAATAAGTATTTACCAGTTTACCAGTTACCTCCATAGCCCAATGGGTAGCGTCCATAGCCTGGGCTGGCCTCAATTCAATGTTAGCGACAAAGCTAGCAACGACGGGCGCGGTCGGTATGTGGATGGGTGACCTAGTGGCGTGCTTCGGAGGACACGTTAAGCCGTCGGCCGAGGTGGTTTTAAGTGGTAAAAACAAACCTTCGGGTTGCTTGAGAACATTCGACACTGGGTTGGCCACTAACCACTCCACTAATCCGCATTGGAGCAGCGTGGAGGAGTATGCTCTAGACCTGCCGCAGATTTGTCTGTGTGCGACCTGTGCCAAGCAGAAGACCGCCTATGGGTTGCAGCAGCATTTACTTGTTGAAGGAATAAAATGGGTAGGTACTTTTTACTTTGGGTAATTTCACTTGTACCGTATTGAAGAGGTTGCCATAACTAGGTGTTAAAGGAAACTGTTATTTTGTCTCATCCTCGAGTGAAGCTGCGTGCGTCCATGAGTATTGTAAGTAAGTAAGTATTACTTGACTTACCTTTTATTTTCATTATTTATATTTTAGGAGAATATAATGTTTGCGTGTTTTGGTCTGAATATGAATGTATATGCACGGTGAAAAACAATAATAAACGTGATTTAATAAAAAAAATTAATTTTAGGTTATTTAAGCTGTAATTAATTTAGTCTTTTATTATTAATAAATTTAAAAAAAAATTAACAATGAATTGAATAAAGTAAATTGCATTTAATTGTATAGATAACATTTTTTTGTTCTAATGACTGCTGGGCTTGGTTCCGACAAATGCGTGATGTTATGATATGTTATCTATTAAGCAAAATTCTGGATAATGCGCCCATGCACTATGTGCTTTGATTTACCTTCCATAAAATGGTTATGAGGATTTACATTCCGAATCCAAATCCGGTGCGCTGCTTATAAATCGTTGCGTGTTGCAGTTAGTAGCTTTGTGAAAATCGTGTACCGGAATATGAATGCCGTCTATGCTGTTACCGAAGCTGCATTTCATGAAGTAACGTTATATTGTGATTAAAATAATAAAATCTTATAATAACACAAGCTCATGCTGGGGTGATTAACAGTTGTCTCAAGTATTATGTGTCACCACGTTATTAACAAAATTCCATTTATAGTTTTGACGTGTTAACGTTTATTAAATCGATGAACGCCAACACATCCGAAAAAGTGTGACGTCATGTGTCGTTACCTGACGTCATGTGTTGTTACCTGACGTCATGTGTCGTTACCTGACGTCATGTGTCGTTACCTCGCATTGTACAACAATTGTACAACATTGTATACAGGGTGTGTGAGACATGAACATTGTATACAGGGTGTGTGAGACAT
>DWTT01001025.1:0-12815 GCA_018250895.1 Carterocephalus mandan
GTCCCTTATGCATTTTACGAAGTTTCGCTCGAGAGGAAATAATTGACCGAAAATGTACCTGGCTCCTGGACCAATAGATTTTAAGGGAAAAATATAGAGCGTAGGTACATTGGATGTTTATCGAATAGACTCACTTTTGATTACATATTGTTTGTATTTATCTTGTAGAACGTCGTCGCCGAGACCGTTTTATTATTTAGGTAGGTACTTACTTTATGAGAATAATAACGTAACATTTTTCTTTATTGTACCTAATCATATTTGTTTCTGAAATATGGTACATACTCGTACCTATATGAGAGACTTTATTGTCTTGGGCTAAGAATAAATACAGGCGCACTTGAAGTGGTGTAGTGTAACGTACCTATAAGTTATTATTACTGTTAAGTTCTTGTTTATTTTAAGAAAATTCAGTATTTTTCTTTGCCTTTGCTCATTCCCACTTTAGGTAGTCAGCTCTCTTCATTAATTTTTTGCCAAAAAAAATGTTAAGAAAATTCAATAATAATACTAATAACTAGTTTTCCAGTGAATGTATCAATTCAGTTGAAAATGTTCATATCTACACTTGCCGACTCAATATGTCAATTTAAACTTTAGTATAATAATTGTTGTATCTAAGCACAATCACCATTAGCTACCATTATTTATATAGCTAGTCATCGTGATGGTCTCTAACATGTAAGATTTCCCCCATTAAAAAATATCCCAACACGCCTTAACAAGTTTTCTCTTCAAAAATGGTTCTAATATTAAACATTATTGCAAATAAAATTGATATAATGGAAATCACTAATCCGTAAAGAGGAAACTTGAAAGTCTCTTCGGAGCTAGACGTCGGGCTCAAGCTCTGCGAAGCTAAAATTTTTTCTTAACTTATAAAGAACGCTTTTACAAGTCGTTTTAGTATAAAATCCTGTTCTGGGACCTTGCCTGAAATTATTTCTAGTACAGTTTTATTTATCTAAATAAGTTTCGAAAATCTAAAGTACATATTCGTACTTATATAAATTATCCTTTGTACATTTCTCTTATATTCATGAAAATATCTGTACTAATTTCTGAACGCAGGTGTTTGGTCAGCGTTCCTTTTCTTTTGAACTGAAATAAATTAATCAAAAAATAAACTGGGATTGTACATTGAAACGATAAAGAAGGAGCTACTCGTATTACTTCAAATATTGTTTGCGTCCTTTGTTAAACTTCTTTGCGGAGCTAAACTCCTTAATGGCACTTTATTAAGCACAGAACTGGGGTTTATTTAAAAAATACGAGGCACAGTCACCGCTGCCGTCTCGTTCTATACAATCTATGGTCGCATTTATTACGTTCGTCTTTTTATTGGAACTTCCCCTCTTGGATAAGAGCGCCATTCAAAGAGCTGTGTATATTAAAAATATTTTGCTTGCAATTCTATTTGCTCCAGGAATTTTAATATTCGCAATGTGAGATTTCTTTATAAAATCAAATCACAGTCTCCTACCTCGCGAAGAGGCCATTCAGGCCGTCGCCCGCAGCGGGCGTTCTCAACTGTCATTAAGAAATAGTGTTCGAGTATTTTCAAACTTTTTACTCGGCATCTAGGATTTAGAAATTCATTCTGGCAGAATAAACGCCGTTGTTTTTGTGTGCCCGCTTATAAAGTGGAAAAGCCAATTAGTATTTTAAAAGGCAGTCTACAAAAAGTGGTTTAATTTCGCAAGAGCCGCGGAAACTAAAATACGTTGAAATGTTGAAAAGCATATTTAAATCCCATCTCTCGGCTTTAATTGTAATTGAAACTTGAATTTCGTTACAGTTATTTCTGTTTTAATTACCGAAGCCCTAGGTGACAGAGGGAGGTTTTATTTTTAATTAATATTGTTGGAGTTGGGAGCGAGCGCCGCGCCGTTGTTCGGATTCACGGGAAACGGCTTCTACCTTATTTCCGAACGAGGCCGTTTGTGTCAATTGGAAATTCTCAATTTATTAATCTGTTACTCGGCTGCTACTGTATCCACGCTGTTATTACGAGGACTTTGAACAATATTTTCTTGGTCAATATTTATGAGTTACGGCAATTTACCTTCATAACCATTCGAATAATATGTTGTTGGTTGGTATTGAATTTGGTATGTGATCTTTCTCTAATCTAATAAATGTTATTAACATCATAGAACTTTATTTATTACTTTCTTACTTTAACATTGTAACGTAGACTTCACCTTACGTGTTGTCTGGTCTGTCAGTTACATTAGGTATTTCCATGGTATTTCCCAAACAAAAAATATACCAAGTTAGTAAACAGAATAAAACTTAGCCTTATTTCTATTTATCCAATTGCTCTATCTTGTACTGTTCAACTATAATTCAAATGGTCTTATTATGCTATGGCGTGACAACTAGTAATTTTCAAACGGTTTTATGACATTCTGACAAAGTACTCTAGTAGGTAGTAGGTAGCGGCAACGATTGCGATCTAATCTAGCGCTCGGCTATGTAAGCATGACAAGGCATTGACTCAATGACGATTCAAGGCACACGTTCTATCATCACAACTGGAAGTATTCACTGGTCCAATATCAATATATCAATAAAATAATCTTGACATAGACTTACTATTGGTTATTATTACCGCTTACGTAAGGGGGATTCGAGAGTGGGATGGGGGCATTAGGAGTCGGGATGTTAGATTAGAACTAACTTATCGGTGTCATAACTAACCGACTAACGCTGTTTTGAAACTGCTTCTAGTAGTTTCGTTGGCCAAGTTTTGTGTTGACATAGTTTAGGAACTACGAGTTACTAGTCAATGGACTATATATTATTGTGAGTATTCCATAATGGTATACCAGCGCGGTATAGTTGGTAAGATGTACCACTATTATCTTCTGTGGTACCACTAGCACGCCTGTATTTACCTGAAGGGATAGGCAGAGTGTATAGTCCATCCACTTTTCACTATTTATGTTATGGGTTCCATGTATTTACCCAATAAGGTAAAACACAGACAGATAATTAACATTGTATTATTACTATAAATAATTAGTACCACGGAATAAAAAAAAACTTATCCGACGTATTAGGTAAACAATTTATACAAGCCAAACATGACAACTGCCTGCTCAGACCTTATTATTATTATCCTTATCTATATCTATACTAATATTATAAAGAGGAAATATTTGTTTGTAATGTTTTTACACAAAAACTACTGGACCGATATCAAAAATTCTTTCAGCATTAGAAAGCTGCATCTTTACTGAGTGACACAGGCTATATAATATTACTAGGTGTATACGAAACTATTGTTATATCTAATTCCACGCGAGCGAAGCTGCGGGCGTCCACTAGTAGTAAAATATAGTCAAAAGTAATAGCCACGTTGGATGCTTAACAAAAAGCGTTTATCACCGTAAGCGTCGTCGGAGGTACAAGCTAGTCGATCCATAAAACCTGTTGATACAATCAAGATCGGCCGATTAACTTTATCAGATTCAAATGTCATTCGAAGCTCGGATGGGTTTCGGTTAGTGAGGGGTTATGGCTTAGCCCCAATTTGAAAATACAACATCGACCCGTATAGGTACATACTTAAGTTGCCTTTCACACGAATTTGTTGGTAATACACTTTGATAGTCAAGCATTTGTAAGATGATCTTACAAATTGATGTTTTTTATATTTGTATATTAAAATGTAATTTAGAGTATGTCATAATTAATTTTATGTAATATTTATCCATTTATACACCAGATCCTTACAATTAACTTTCAGTTCTTATATAGTAAAAGCTAATATAAATAGAAATTAAGTTTGAATTTTAGATTAATTAACTCTACGTCCTGCCAAAATAACGTAGAATTACAGCTTAGGTAAGTATTAAAATCATATAACTAAGTGGTCTACTTAAATCGTCAAAAGGTTTTATATACAAGGTAGACATCAATTTTAGTAAAGAACCTAAGAGGACGTCCAACAAGTAGGTACCCCACTCATTATTTAAGTACACTACCAATTAAAATTACTCTTCATCGCACCAACTTTTTGTTTGATATTCAAATAGCCCCTAGTAAGTGAAACGTGGAGCAGATATAAATAATAATTTCGTAGCACAATCACGGCACGCTCCGCGCCCAGAACCCTTCTCAAAGCTGACACTCCCCAACTAATTAACTTTGTACAATTCGATTTGATGCGCAACTGTTTCAATACACGAATGGGTACGTCCGTCCAGTCCCCGTAATCCCTTGTAGATAGGATTTTTATTTTGCTCACACTCTTTGTGTGGCTTTCGACGTGTTACGACTAATGTGTTCAATTGAACGAGAAAGTTTCGTTGTTTAACAAATCATATTTTCAATGTTGGCTGTATAAATATACATCATACTGAAATAAACATTTAATCAATGATCAAGTTCTATCATTATGATGTAACACACATTTTTGTGCGGTTCCGTGTCTTCCGTGCGATCCTTGTTGATCCTTGGTCTTCCAGTGGTCGATATCTAAGCTACCATTTTGCAATGGAGCAGCGTGGTGGAACTACTCAAAGTATTCAGATTTGTGAGATCGATACTACAGTTGCCGGTTATACCGTTATGTCTACTGTGAAACGAATTTAAATTTGAATAATATTTTCAATGTTCCTTTATTCCGAAGCTTCAAAGAAAATAAAATCTTCGTTTGGCGCAGTTAGAATTTTTTCAGACTTTTCTGGCTGGCTTATAGCTCTTAATGCGAACTTACGAACTCTCAATATTTTATTCAAGATGTCGGCGCGGCTGCCAGTATTTCTTTGGCAACATTCCTTTAATAAGAGAAGCGAAAATGCGGCAAAATCCAAGGGAGTATGGAAATAAATTCTACGCCAAATATGGTTTATCTTTGATAGTCATGTAGTGTCGCAAGGTGTTCGGTAAACAAAGAATATGTGACGAGTTCGCGATCAGATACGCGACCGGAATTACGTCTGCGATCTCTCAATTCGATAAGATATGGTGACTCAAAAACATGTTTAATGTTCACTGGGGCTGATCCATTAATCAGATTATTGTTTTTGACAAAAATCGACTCCTGATGGCGAGCTACATCCATATAACTTCATAAAAAGAACATGTTTAAACAACGCGGCCCGTTTTGCCGAAGAACTAATAATTAATAAAAAAAACTAATGACTTCCAAAGGAAAAACGAAAGAAATATGACTACGCTTAATTTCCGCGTGTATTTATAATATACAGCAATTGTAATAGTATTGGCGTGGTAACTTTTAGTCAGTGTTTCTAATAATTTGTCAAACGTACGAAGATTAAGCTGTCGTTTACCATAAACATTATACCAAAACAACACAGCGGCACAGGTCAGGGGAAACGGGAAACCCACGGAAACGTTAATTATTCCTATTTCTGTAGAGCTTTCTTTCATTTTATTTCTTACTTTGTGTCACGAATTTCATTTACATGTTAATTTTGTCCTCCAAATTGTATAAGGCCATGGCGTGAGATCATAGGCTTACGTGATTCTATTTCGTTTAACTGTAGATACCTATATTTTACTTATGACATAGTTTAAGCAAGTAGTTAGAATAACTCGTTTTTCTAAGAACTCTACTTTGTAACATCCCTTATGTTTCCAGAATAAAGAACGACCAGCTAAACGTTTCAAACAAACAGATTGGAGGAAGTCTGATGTTCATAAAATAGCTCCAATTTGCTCCAAGTTTTCTCTTGGCAAAGGTCTTTCCAGTCGTACTCGTAATGTTGATATGTTCTGGGCCATTAGCCGGCACGAACACTCTTTGTCGCCACTTATTCCGCATAGCAGAAAATTAATGTTCCGTCCCGGGAGGTGGTGTATAAACAAGATGGTGGCCGCCCCCGTATTTATCGCGTTTGGCACGGCGCGCCAGCCATCCACCGCCGTAAACGCGGACACTAAAACGTGCCATTTCCCTAAATTATTTTAATGATATATGCTCGCTCGGTTTAGTGGATTGTAATTCGCTTATAGTGTTGAAAATGGTTTCCCGTTCCCGCGCGGGGTTGGAATTTCTGGAATACGTGGCTCTCTCGCTATGTGGCCGCAATTTGTCGCGGTCGGTGGGCGCTGGGAATTATCACAATATTGTTGCGATGCGTGCGTGAGTCAGGGGTCGGACGAGGACTGCGGGGCCTCGGCTCGAGTCATTAGGCATGTAGGTGACGGCGTGCCTTCCTTTTGGGGCGCGACGGCGGCGACTGCAAATTAGTTCCTGCGCTGAGATGGCCGACTCCCTCCGGCGTCGCGATCGCTCATTACATTCCCTCTTTGTTCCCGCCGCTCGTGCATTGATTTACCAGCTATTGTTCCGTGACGCCGCCGCATCCGACCTATTATTACTTGCGATGGGTTCTGTAGAACACTCGGCCTTTTATTGAAATGTTAATTTGAGTCGAAGCTTTTTTTCTGCCGCGAAGCGAGATAATGCGCAGCTGGCTCGCCCCTCGTGTTTGCAGTCAACTGGCGAGCCGAGGAACTTCACGACCCTCCGATTCCGTACAATGCCTTCCCGCGCGCAACGTGTAATAGGGTAGCCAACCATTTTTCAAGGATATTCCAACTCATTCTGTAAATTTCTTTGATTACAATCACGTCTACTATTTTGATATAGTATTATCCTCTTGGTATCTGTAAATAATTATTTTTAACAAGAAAAATATCTTCACAATGGCGGTTCGGTACAATGACTTGTTATTGTTTAAAATCTTGAATGAAGCATGATTATGTAAATTTGTTACAACAGTATTTCTGCCTAACTTTCTTAGGGATTAAATTCAAAGATTTCGGCCGAAATAATTGCGCGATGATTAAGATAAATGAACGCCGGAGGGAAATTGAGAATGACTCGAGCTTTATAGGGCGTGTTTCGGCAGTCGCGTACACTGGTTCAGACATTGAAAGTGCAATTTTGCAACAGATGTCTTGTATATTATGTGCACATCGTAAAATAGTGGATAAAATTTTTTGATTGCCTAAAATTCCTGAATTATACAAAGGTGAAACCCTCCTTAAAATACTGAATTATTCATCCAAACTTCCTTACCGTCATTACTCTAACTTGAAAGTGTGATACGAAATATATTTCAATTTGACATTAAATAACCAAGCTTGTACAATAATGGTCATATGTACATAATATTTAAACAGGACATCCTACTTCCTGTTGACTTCTGGAAACCCTTTTATAATGCTCACCGAAGCTCATAAAGGTTTTAATAGCGAGATGGCGTGTCGAAATATTAATATGTTTGCGGCTTAACTGTTCGTACCAACTCTGTATTGTCTCGCAGAGTGGGCGTGAGGCGATCCTGCATTTGTCATTCCCCTAACAATGAACCGTTTATTTTATTTATAAACTGCGCGTGGGTAAGCTCATTCGATTGATATTTTATTCGGTCTTCAAAGACAAAAGTCAACAGGATTAAAAATTAACGAGAAACAGATACTCTGTTTTTATAAATATTTCATAACGATAATTATGTTTTTCAGTTACTCACGTTGACTTGAGTTTAAAAGTGAGTTTCAATGTAACCTCCGTTAAGAACCATTTTAGTTCGTGCTGTTTTTTATATATATTGAATATGAACCCGCGAAAAATAAAGGACTGCGAATGCACGCATGCATATATTATGAAACAGGTATGTCTAGATATAGATAAGAATTGATAAGACCTTTATTGAATTAAGTTAACAGCAGATAAGCAATATTACTGTCTAAAAAAATTGTAAAGTACAAATGTTCGAAGTGTGTACTGTCTCGACATTAATTGCCACAGAAACGTGAGAATATTGAAATTGGTGGCAACGATTCACATAAAATTATGTTATTTTTCCGGGAATACAGTTTTCCATCCACGGATTCTGTACTCGAATACTCAGTACATAATTTGCGACGCCATTAACCGCTAGCGAGAATGAGAGGGTAGATATCGCGGCTTCGTTCGCATATCGGCGGCAGAATGTAAATGGCTTCATTTGATTATGTTCCGCGCCGTAAACGTTCCTTGCATTTATGCAATCCCGGTGAGTACCGCGGGCGACTGTCGTAACGATTTCTTAGACCGTTCACAGAAAAATGAGCATGGATTTAAAGAAACTTTTACTACTTTTCCAGCTTCTTAGCGAAACGACATTTGTATTGTTGCCGTACCCAAGCAACAATCCTTTTCCACTAAATTGCACTTTGGTAGTCTCGGTAGAGTGAGTTAAATGCTAAATTCAGGCTGAATTCGTTAAGATTATACGTCACTTTCTTCCTAAACTTTAGGAAGACAAACTTTAGTGTTAGGGGGTTCCTAGCTCAACAGTTTTAAATTATGTGAAATGCATTGAACTGTAGAGTAGAGATACGTAACGTTCACTCTCTCAAGGCCTACATGTAAGCTTCTCACGACACTATAGATTTGTTCTCAAAACGTTGCCACAGTATCGATGTCAGATGAGCCAACGTGCTCAAAGCCTTGCACGGCGCAATCGCTCAAGCGTGTCTTGCCGCAGCCGGATTAGCCCGAGATTTGCTGTCACACACCTGACATACCTTCGTGTGGTAGACTCATATAAAAGCAAACTCTTTATTGTGCAACTATTGAATACAACATGTAAGCGCATGTACAAGCAAACAAGTTGACATTACGATAACCAACATTGTTATTTACTTACCGATATAAAGTCGCTTCATAAGGGGCTAAGGGCCATTTGGTCAAGGGATTACTTACCGGGGAAAATCGTATGTTGATAGTTATAGAATTTCGTCCAAGATAGCTTCCCAAAGATGGGCCGAAGCTTTTAAGAATTTTTATCAGATATCACAATGGTTTAGATTGCTTTCAGCAGCCAGAAATATAAACCATTCAAGAAATCTTATCTTATCGGCCAAAGTTTACCAGTAAAACTTCTGTCTCTAAAGACACTTCGAGACTCCTTCCGGTTGCATCACAAATTCCCTGGAATTTGTAACACGTTGGTCTAGTGGACGTAACCGCGACTGCTAAGCTAGGTTCTGGGTTTGATCCCCAGGTTGGGAAACAACTACATATTAGTTTTTTCTAACTTGAAATGTCCGGTAGCAACTCGAAGTCAGAATTTGTGCCCAGTGTATGGCATTAGGCACTACGTATGGTGTATACACCCATATTTCTCTTGTTATGTGTAGGTGTGTACTTCTGCCTATTCCTTGGGGGAAATACAGGCGTGATGTTATATATATTTGTAATTCATACCAACTCACATACTACAGAATTTGTAATACGTATGTTTTACGTAGTATTACTTACACACGTAAGTAGTAGGTAATAGTTAATTTAGATTTCGCTGGTAACGTTTACTTCCTACTTACTACTCTATTCTACCGCCCCAGTCAAACACATCCACTCGGCATATGTAGAGCTAATCTCATGTTAAACGAAGTATACTTAAACCTGTTAAAAAGTATTAAATTTGAGATCATTTATGATGTTTATCATAAATGATCTCAAATCTAATACTCTCCACAAATGTCCACAATTGCTCAGTAAAGTTAGAAACATCGCTGTACAGCCAAAGCGTATGTCTGTACATAGAAGCCAAACAAGTGATATCTTTACATCGTATTTGTATAGAATTCCCAAGCGGCGAGAGCTCAACTTCTTAAGCCTGAATCTAGTTCACAGAACCCCGTTTGCCGGATTAAAATTCTAGCGCCGGTTCAAAGACAACGTTATTTCAAAAAGCTACGTGTAAAATTGAGATAAAGGCTAGTAAAGACTACGTAATCTCTTTTTTGTTCTTAGAAGATGACTTTATTTATAAAAGATCTCTTTCTTTGTTTCTCTGCAGCCTACTTAATTTAGATTTTTATGATTAGGTCATTCCTAAACTGAGTTAAAATTTGTTAAAAATTATTGAGTAAAGTTTTGATAAAATATCGGAGGACCGCAGAGAAAAATTTGAAATGGGTCTGTGTTGTTTACGTATTTCTGAATTTGGCACATATTGCTTTCATTATTCTTGCAGGCTCATACCTTTATCATATACATATGTAATTTGTACATAAGTGTAAAGGTTCCAGAATTTATAGAAAATACGCGTATTCTACCAACTGTTCTACAATGTAATAGACTTTAGAAGGACAGCTAACTAAAAGCAAAAGCTACCTAATGCTCTATCCATTAAGGTAGGTATTTAAAAACTGTCCATTCCAGGTTATCGGTGTCAATGGGCAGGCGGCCTAGCAAGAGCACGACTTAACAAGAGCTTGGACTAGTTTTGGGTCATTATAGAAATGGATCGCATCTGCATTCACTTTAAGAGTAATATTCCAATATGGCAGCAGTGCATGTTTGTGATGGTTTACGTACGGTTTCAGGGTCACACTAAAAGTTCTTAGAAAATAAAATGAAACGGCTCAATCTTCTAGTTCGTCTCTATACATCTTTGCATTCCATTGAACCAAATTGAACCAAAAGCAGCGGACCTATTCTTCCTTAGGGGTCTCTTTTATGGCATTTTCGAACGCACTCACCGCATTTTCAGGGCTCGTAAAGTGAATACCTCGAAGTTTATCTTTGGTTCTTGGGAATAAATGAAAGTCTCGCCAGGTCGGGACTATATGGCGGATAACTCATTATCTCGACACCTGCCATCTATCCTAATATTTTATAGAGGAAAGATTTGTTTTGTAATGTTTTCACACAAAAACTACTGAACTGATTTCAAAAACTCTTACATCCATTAGAAAGCTGTATCTTCACTGTGTGACATAGGCTATATAATATTACTAGGTGTAAACGAAACTATTGTTATGTATAATTCCACGCGAGCGAAGCTGCGGGCGTCCACTAGTTAAAAAAGTATAGATTAACATCCAGACACAGAACAAATACAATGAAGTACTGTCTGTAGTTTACTAAGGTGTAAGTATAGTGATAAGACCGCCATTTGTGCTACCACTCTAATATTTTATTATTTTGTATGTACTTATTGTATGTTTTATGTTGTTTTGGTGTACATTAAAGGAACTTGTCTGTCTGTCTGTCATAGTTTAACGGCCGAAATTAATAACCTATCTTTGGATAGATTTGCTTCTGAGATAGATATATGACACATTTTTTATTTGTTAATCTCTTAGAAAAAACACAATGAAGTAGTTGTATCTGTAGTTTAATCCGTGATCTAAGATGTTAATAGTAGTGTAGTTAGTTAGTTAGTTAGTTAGTCTCTCACCGGTAAGCTTGTGCACGGACGTGACGGCCACGCGGCCGATCTGGCCGGTGTGGCTGACCATGGGCCCGCGGGAGATGTCCACGTGCTGGCCCACCTTGTACAACGTCACCTTGCCTGCAACACGCGGGTTTATAGAACTAGTGGATCACCACCACCATAGCCCATGGCTCGCGTCGATTCAATGTGATCGTAAGAGTTAAGCAACGCGGGCGCGGTCGGTTTGTGGATGGGTGACCGCTCGTAGAAAAATTTCATGGACGCTACCGTGCTTCGGAGGGCACGTAAAGCCGTCGGTCCCGGTTGTTTTCAATGCTGGGGACAGTCGTTAAGCCTTGTCGCAGACCTTCGGGTGGCTTGAGAACATTCGACACTGGGTTGATCACTGACCCCTCCATCAATCCGCATTGGAGCAGCGTGGTGAAGTATGCTCTAGAAGTCTGTGGGGGAGACCCATGCCCAGCAGTGGGACGTCTATGGGTCGCAACACACACAAAATAATTATATTCAAATGCCAATATAATAAAATTAATAACTAGAACTGTTCGAACACTCGTCTGCAACCAATGACCTCAACTAACCAGTGCTTTTAGCGATGCTCGGTATCTGTCCCGCCTTGTGGTCGTCGCCTGCAAACATCTCGCTGGCCAGTGCCTCGTCCACCTCCAGCCGGCGCACCGGCAGCCGCGCGCGACACAGCCTCACGTACTCCGCGCCAAGCGTGTGCAGCTCCTGGTGGTTCGGAGACCAGTCCTCCAGGGTTGGCAGGTCCACGTCGTAGATGAACGAACCGCTTCGGACTGGGCGTGGGCAGAATATAATAGATTTTTTTTAAAAGCTTTTGTTTAACTTCACTCGTATGTATGTATGTAATTATGTATGTATGTATGTACGTATGTATGTATATATTTATGTATGTATGTCCGGGAATCTTGCAATCAATATTTCACCCACTTCCACTTAAGCTATCGAGCTGAAATTTGGCACACATTTGGTTCCGATGACAATGCATGAAAAAAATTAAAAAGCTTTTTTTTTTTTTAATTTTTCCACTTATTTTATTGTTGAATTAGGGTTTTTGATATTACACATAAAAATAATAAATAAATAAATAAATAAAGACAAACTAAGGATTAATATACTTCGCAAACAATTCGCGAACAAAAACGTGTGGTGGTGTATACCTTCATGCACGCAGTACCTCCCTCCTTCCCACGCAGGAAGCATGCACACCAAGATATCTGAACTCACTATCAGGTCCAGGAAAGCTGTGCAGTTTGACCGGAACAGTTTGCTTGAAGGCGATTGTTGCGCACGCGCCCAGCACCAGCGAGCACGTCCGCCAAAACGCTTTGTTCACCTGCTGCGGCTCCGCTGTCGTGAAATTTTGGAGCTGGGGACACCATGTATTCAATTAATTGAGATATAACGCTAACGCCCCCGCTATATGCCTAAGCCTGTTTTGCTGTGGCGGGCACAGATAGAAAACAACGGTAGATATTGACTGTGTTAGGTATGTTTGAACCAGGGTTGTTGCTGATGTAGGTTTTTTCA
This sequence comes from Carterocephalus mandan, assembly GCA_018250895.1. Classification (NCBI taxonomy): domain Eukaryota; kingdom Metazoa; phylum Arthropoda; class Insecta; order Lepidoptera; family Hesperiidae; genus Carterocephalus; species Carterocephalus mandan. The sequence goes on from DWTT01001025.1 coordinate 12,768, forward strand.
ATATCAGCTGATGCTGATGCTGATGCTGATTTTTTAAATTAATATCAG
>DWTT01001026.1:0-12815 GCA_018250895.1 Carterocephalus mandan
AACACCAGGAGGTATAAGATATTTTTACATACTTACATTATTGGACATTTTGAAGTTCGACATTTTAATACTATCAGTATTATCATCGTGATTTATCATAAGCGTCGTAAAGCTTTCGGCAAATGCCTTTCACTCGAACACATTATCCTCGCCTCGCATGGACATTAAAAATGCTCAAGCATTGCAATGCAATGCACGTTGTTGACAGCGAAGTATGTCCAGTATTTCCCGATTTCACTGCATTAAACGCATAACCACTTGTTCACCTACACACCACCTTATTTACCTACATACAATTTTAACGACTAAATTATTGGTTGTTATTAAAATTTATACGGATACAACGCATGAACAACATACATGTATCTACTTTAACTGATACTAGGTACCTATACCTATAAATATGGCATGCCTGTAACCGCGACAAACCATACATAAAACATAAGCGTACAGTCGCCCGCGGCAAATTTCTCCGTCGAGAATCTCGACGGATGCAGTTATCGACGGCGACAGACTAAAGTTTGATGAAACGCGGGTACAATCTGTAATCATCTTTTTCGAGGGCTAAAAAACATATTACTTTGTTAGCGAAAATATGGACCAACTAATACCTATAGGTGGATTTTTTTTATCACACAAAAAGGCGTTCCCTTCCAAATTTTATCGATCAAAGAAACTAAAACGTTCGCAGTAGGTCAAGACGTACCTATCTTGTCTATTATCAGGCAATTTATATAAGTAGCACCTTATTATAGCAGGTGCGTGAGATGACACAAACTACAGTTAGAAAAGACCGGGTCACCTGTATTCGAAATCGTCGGACAAACCGCTAGCACAGTTCCACTGGTACCGGATCAGATACCAGCTTGACTATAACATAAACGCACAGCAGTTTAAAATGTACTCAAAATAACTATAGGTGCGCGTGGAACCAACGCGCTTTCTTTTAAAAATTACATTTAATTTCCTTTGAAAATGTTACATAATTTGCCTCGTTATGGCGCCCGGTATACAATTAGGCCCACTAATGGGTATCCTCAAGAGTCAAGTCAATGCTAAGCCAACTCAAATCTTTGTTGTTAGTATAAAAAATTCTCCTCGTATCTTTTACACCAGTATATTGATCTATTTAATCCATAAAATTGATTATTTCTTATCATTGAGTATTTGTGCATGCATTTCTGCATGATTTTACTCGACTTACATCACGTTCTCTTCTAAAAATGCATCGCTCGTTAGGGGCCGCTTTCTATAAGCAACTCAAAACAGGCAATCAATCCGAGCGAATCACTCGTAAGAAAACTTTCTAATTGACGTTCACAGTCCGCAAAATATTTTAAGTTTGACTTGCTGAAATATCTTTTACTTTTTTTTTACAGAATGGAGCGGAAAGCAGCAGGTTGGGTACTTCTAGCGTTAATCAGTTCAACAACGATTATCCACACATTTGCGTACCCACAACATCATGCTCTCATATCACAGGTATTATATTATTTATTACTCAAATAATACTTGCACGGATTTATTACTAAGTATATAATATATGCGTTGAAAACATTTCAGTTTTATTCGGCCTATTATTTTATTTTGTCCAATATTTTAACGTTTTTCATGTGCTGAACATGTTTTAAATCATTTCTTTACTCATTTTTTTACTTTTCCCAGTCTACGAGCAACGTACGGACACAAAACCCACAGTACTACAGTAATTCGTTACCGCAAGTCCACCAAGAGCAAATAGAAGAGCGAAAATTCGCGGAAAAGCCGAACGCGTTAAAGAAAGTGGCGCTCGATGACCTAGACGACATACAGAACAATTCAATTTCCGATGGCGGGTTCTCATGGTCCAATATGCTTGGTATGCAATCACAGCACTTTATATTATTATCTTTTTTATCAGCACATTATTACAAATCATAGTTTTTCTCAGAATATAAAATTAAATCCCACTATGCTGCTCAAGTTTCTCACACGCCGTACTCATAATGATGAAGAATCAGAGACCAGTTCAGATTCAGGTCTTCTCAGAATTATCAGTCCGCCCAGGCAGAATGAAAATAATCTTGTATCTATCTAAGTAGTGGACTAAGCTGGTTATTTAATAAGTCTCATTGGTCTGAATTGGTTGTTATTTAAATTAAACAATAAATTCAACGACGAACTATGATATAAAAGTTAGTAAAGTTTTTTCAAGACATTTCGATATTTTACAGTTTTCAATAATCTTAGTTATTTTCAGTGATCGGTAATCCTACTTTTACACAACTTTATAAAATAATATAAATCTTAATCTTATTGACCGACTGACTGATCTATCAACGCCCAGCCAAAACGCCTAAAGACAATTGGTACTTTTTTGTATCGTAGACCTACACTAAGGGTTTTTGAAAATTCCACCCTTTGAGCTATTTTGTTAAAAATAAAGAAATATTTATTTCACTTTTTGTTTTGAATTCCACCCCTAAGTGGTTAAAATAAGGGGTAAACTTAATTTTGCTCAATCGCGCAAAAACCATTGCACTAATTCTAATGAATCCTTGGTACACGAGTAGATAATATAAGTATAAAATGATTTTCGTCCTGGAAATAATAATTTGTTCCCTAGGGATATTTTGCATGTTTATTGTTCCAGTGCGTTTACTTGATTGTAACATTCATAGGATTAAGATGAAAACATACAAGGGTTGTCCACATAACATAAGTACTTTTTATCTCTCAAGTATGTTCACTAGGGATGTTTTGTATGTTTTATATTATAAAGTTTTCCCCAAAATCAAGTCCAACCTGAAACTTCCAGCTAATTTGGTAGTAGACCAGACTTTCCCTTTCAACTTGAAAATGTTATTTTTACGAGTAATCATATATTACTGTTTTCTTCAATTTTAAAATTCACGTGGACGAAAGCTAATAAAATATAAGCATGGGGAAAAAACAATGATTTTTTTTTCTTAAAGTGGTAACCTATATTTTCAGGTATGATAATGCAAATGCTATTCAATCCCGGCGGCACAGGGCCCAACAAAAGTGACAATATCGATACTGACACGATCTCCCCATCTCCGTGGGCCAATCTGCTCTCAATGGGGCTGAAGATCCTCACTGCCATTTTGGGAGGCGGAGCATCGAGCGACGGAATCGACAAAGTCGACAACGGATCTTCGCCCATGCAGGTACCAAATGCGCTCAAGAGATACCAGTTTGAGCATGTTTGATGAACACGATACCATACTATACCTACTTGTAAATGAAAGTTTAGATTAAACCTACCTTATTTCCGTACTGATCCACTAACATTCAACTGTAGATACTTATTTGGATTTAGTAGATATCAAACACTTCGATAGATATTGTAAAAAGCACCCTTACATTTAACCTCACCTGTAAGTACGTAGAAGTTATCAGGTAGTGAATTAGAAACCTACAAATAACGAGATCCTGTCACTTCCGAGGCTTCTTTACAGGAAAAACTTACCCATACCATTTTGGCCAAAACTATGTTATTGTAACTAAGTTCTTAAGGTAGGCCTCGCCTTTACATGTAAATAGTAAAGTTTGGTTACGGAGACGGTTTCGCTTCTCGCTTGCTTCAGGGTATATTGGCTGCGGTTCTGTCGACGGTGCTCGGTGCAAAAGACCCCGACCAAGTCGCCTCCATGGCAAAGCAGGCTGGAGAGGTACGCGACTTACCCTTCCTTCTCCTTGTTTATAATTAAATAAGTAACTATAATGTAAATTACGCAGGTAACGCTAAGATTCCATATAAATAGCAACGGGTGCTATTGAGAGACCGTAATATTCAAATATGTTTTTCCTTCCGCAGTTCATCAATATCGTCGTGAACCTCTTGGACGCTCTGAAGACATCATTCTCCCATAGGTCGCTGGCCGCGCGATCCATGGGCCGCAAGGACTCCGTCAGTGACGCTGCCATCGCTGGCATTGCTATGCTCAAGACATACGTGAGGTCCTTTGGCACTAATGACGACAAGTGCCTTCAGAAGTATGTGTGCGACGCAAACAACGAATGCTCCTCAGACGTCGGACCCAAAAGTGTCTTCTGTCAACTTGGAACGTAAGAATCAGTTGGATTTCAATCAAAACTAACCGTAAAAATATTATAATCACTTTCATTTTACACACTTTCATTTACCTTGTCACGTGTGTTAATCTTGCGAACTGAATTAAAATCAATTTTATGTGCGTGTATTTAAAATTATAGGTATTTTATTTGTTGTTCGGTTCTAAGTAGCATGACCGATGTCTGCAACCGGGATTGGCTCCAGACGAAGGCTCCCCAACAGTTAATGAAACAGATACGAAAATGTGTTAACACATTTAATATGGATCGCCAAGTTTAAATTGCGCCTGGTTTGAGACCGTATAAATTAAAAAATATATATATTTTTATTATAGGTACGCGGCAAGCTTCGTTCTCGAAAGGCAATCCGGGGGAACATTCGATGAATTCTATGAAGCCGGTCGCCGTGGACGCTCGGGAATAGACTGCCGCCAACTCTACCTACAGTGCAACGAAGTTTAAACCATTGACGTGAAATTTAAATATTAAACGGTGCCAAAATATGTCAGCCCGTAATGGAAAAAACTTGCGAACATTTTAAATCTGATCTTTAAAAAAATAATGAAATTAAAAGACATCGAAATAATGCATTTGGAACGAAAACTCAAGAACCACATTAGTCAAATATCTGTGTGGATCTAAAAATTATTCTTTCAAAAATTTACTTTGTGTTAATTTGCCAAAAATGTGCAAAATCTAATGATCCCATCGCACTGGTAGGGAACACACTTGGTGTTCGTTTAATTTATTGAAATAATTTAATTATTTATTTAACTTATTTTAGATTTAATACTTGTCTAGACTCAAATGAAAATTTCTAAATAAGAACTTAATCGAGAACAATCCTGTCCAGTAGAAATTGTAAACTTTAACCACTTACAATGTTTTACATTGAATACTTGTGATTTTAATCTTTCAATTAAAATAATGACTGATGTTAACTTAATAAAATATTGTGTGATATAAATCTTCGTTTGTATCACCTCATAGTGTAGTATTGATTTGTGTATATTTTTGTGATTGTATGATTGAGGACGTCCTTGTGTGCTTGTGATTGTGAAATAAAAAGTTAAACATAACCGTCGTTTCTATTTATGCTCACACAGTAATGATTTCAAATGGATAATCATCAAGTGATGATACCGTTACGGTAGCACTGCATATAGCAGCTCATGAGATGGAGCAAAATTAAGTAGAGCGTGGTAGTAACGCGTTCACAGTGCGACTACGAGTATGTCGCGCACACCACTTCAAGTTAAACCTTGACATTACGACAACGTGACTTACCTATTAGAATGTCGCTGGAAAATTGGCTCTCCCAAATGGGAATAGGAACCAAGCATATCACCGACAGGTCAGTTATTGTGTTTAAATATTTTACAACGTTATTTTCATAGATGCCTAATTTGAAAGATACGTCTAAGTTTTATGGTTACTACTTTTTTTTTCATAAAGCAACCAATTTAGTTATGTTGTGACGCGTACGGTTTAAGCAAGATAATTATCCGTAAGTGCATTTTATAGGTATGCAGAATATCCTTCGGCGGGTCATGATGTACATCAGTATTATGCATATGAACCATCCTTACCTTCTTATGGTCACGGGTCTTCATCGAAACAGTAAGTACCTAGATGATATTCAGCTTTAAAATGAACCATTATGTCATTGTGATTTTATTTTCATTGATCTACATCTGTGATAGTTACTCAAAGCTAACAAAATTAAATACTAAATCACCTATCCATTGTCAACGACAGTGGAGAGCTAAGGTCAAGGAAAGTTCATTAGAGTAGCGATATTTGAATTAAGTTAATAATCGGAAAAATACCCGTCTCAAATTATTACAGCAAACACTGCATTCAAAGATAAAATCTTTTTTTTTATTTTAATTATCTGTGAGCAAAAATTTATGCACAGCCGATTCAAAAATACTCAGGTAAATTCATTTGAAATTGTCATCGCCACGGTAAATAATACTTACGAAAAATATCTTCCACTGCTCCTATCAATATATTCTTCAAGCTTTTGACTCCAAATCAATGTATGCTTCGATTTGAGGCGTTGCTAAAAAATACTTGATATTTGCTGTTTGGCTATAAAATATAAACCCAAGTCACCACAGAAAAGCGCAGAGGAAACTTCGACACGTTGATCAACTGCGATTTTTTAACAATTTGAAATACTTATTCAAATCTGGTTGGATGATAATAATTACCTATCCAATAATAAATATAACACAACATATTATAAAGACCCAAGCGATTGCTCCCTTTGATGAATAATAACAAAGAAATTTTAAGAAAATCAGGTTTTCAAATTTTCTGAATATCTTTTTGTTGTTGTATATTTGTGCTCAAAGCTTCCGTATTTGTGACCGGATTTTTACAGGCGTAAAAATTTTTGATAGGTAACTTTGTTTAACATTAGTAGCCTCATGTTTATGTTAGTTTTTTTAAAGTATTTTTTAATGAGATGTTTAATTCATTCGTACTTGCGTTGTTTTTGATTGTGAAAAATATGTTGCTTATTTTACAGCCATTACAGCGGCAGTAAAGGCAACGCTGCAATGTCGGCCCTCACGTTGCTGGCGTTCTTGTTCTTTCTTCACATTTTGCAGCAATGTTTAAAAGAGCACATGACTGCTATGAGCACACCTCAAGTGATGGTGGTTAGCGCGGGTCGGGAAGAACAAAATATGGCTAAGTTATCAAGCAAAGACAAGTCAGACAAGTTCGGAGTTCTGACCGACGTTATTTCTACTACCGAGGTACCGAGGCATCAAGTTGGAAGTAAAAATAAAATCAACGATCAAGATAACGCGCAATATTTACGAAGCGAGAGCAACGAAAACATTTTGACGAAAATTGAGACGGCAGAACACACCCCGCAAAAAATTATGGATTACAAAAATATAATTAAGCATTATTCGAATAGAAGTTCTGTCTACTCTGATTTTGTAAGCGCGATGGATGAAAATTGATAAAAGGTTAAAAATAAACAATCATGTGACCAAAAGCACTTAATTTTTATTTTAGATAGTGAAATGACAACAGATATAACTAACAATAAATGTGACAAGAGAATATTATCCTGGGATAAAATGTTTTGTAGGATTTACTTATAAATCCTCCAAAACATCATGCTTTCAACTTGCGGAAAATGTTTCACTACTTAGTATGGAATACTTATCATCAAAAAAGAATACATAATATACACATGATGGTGCCATCCTAACCACAAAAATCATTTCTTTTTAATTTCTAAAGTTGTTAATAGCGAAGTAATTCAGTTGAATTCATTTTTCTTACCCGAACCGGACCTTTACAAAATGTGTATACTGACTAAATGGTCTTTTCGGTCCATTTGTTCACAAGTCCATGAAGACGTAGACTTAGTTAAATCTAAACCTTCAAGTAAAATATCTGTAATGTAGCGAGTTGGGGCAAACATAACTCACAGTCATTTTTGCATACATGAGACGACAATTATCTACTAACTAGTCAAATCCTTATTAATTTACTTAGTACAGCTAGAGGTTGAAGTTACTTAATAAAAAGGTGTTAGTAATTTCCGTTTCGTTGAAAGTTCTTTACAAACGCTTCGTGCGCTCTGTGCGTTCACTGGATACGTGAACGCACAGAGCGCATGTGCGAGTGAAGACTGAAGAACAGTTTATGAAAACTGTCCTACTCTCGACTACGTGCGTCTAACTCGTTCAATGTATTTAGTTTGCGTCAGGGCGCTCGACCCCATGGTGGGGTCGGTCATGCGGTTCCAGTCCGTCTGGCCGACCACAAAGCCGATGGCGCGCATCTTCTCTTGTTCCCTTCTCTCTTCGATGTCCGCCCAACGTACCTGTTGTTAATTACAATATGATGAAAGTCCACTCCGTATAAATTGTGTCGTGATAAACTGACTCACCTTCAATGGAAACATTGAAACAAAACCTAACTAGTAAAAACGCAAATACGAAACAAAAAACAATCGTTTCACAGTTTCGTACAAACAGATTATACTGTAGTTGTACCGAGTACAGAATAGTACGCTGCGGTTGCATAGAGCTAAAGTTCCTTACAAAACAAAATCGTGTGATTTGTTTTTGGTTGTACTTGCATCGGACAATTTGTATCGGACTATAGTGTCCAAACCTTACCTTGAATAAAACAGAAATAAAAAAGAAACATGTAGTATGTTTATGGCTAATAAAGACATTGTGTTTTTCAAACTTGAATTGTGGTTTCAGATTTAATTTTTAAACAGATAAAATTACGGAGTGTTTTCTTACGGACCAAAAGTCCAAATATGTATGTCGTAAAATATCAAAAAGTCATAACACAAAGTAGATAATGGCAGATGCCTCCAAGAAAAACAACGGCGTTAAATTTTCCAATTGAAAATAAATGTATAAATTCAGATGAAAACGTCAAATCAGCAATAATGTCACGATAAGAACTCTATAAACAGAGTTTCACGTTAATACATACAGCCTGGTGCTAAGCACAACCGCAGGCATGTATTATATTCCTTGTAAATAAATGGTATAAACAATGAAGAAGTACAACATACCACTTTCAGGCAATGGAATGTTAGATATGTATTACTCGACTCGTTTATTTTGGCTACTTTTATTACAGTATTATGGGTTATGGCATCTTACTGTTGGGCAGTGCTGATGAAATTGATACCATCTTTATTTTACAAAAACGAGCCATAAGGAGTATATACGTCATACAAAAGCATGAATTCCTACGAAAGCTGTTTAAGTCAATAAATATTTTAACTTTTCCATCTCAATAAACATATTCATGAAAATATTATGTATGTTCGCAACAATCATAATTTGTTTGTAAAGAAAAGTAGTGTACATAAAAGTAATACAAGAAACAAAAACCTTCTTATTAACGCATTTTTAAAGTAAATGACTACTTAAACGATAAAAACCCTTAGTGCGAAGTATCTCCAGCTCCATTTTAACGATAATAATAATAATGTACCTGTATCAAATTATTGTTATTAATTAAAAGAGTAACTAACGAGTATCTTGCCGTGTTCTTCTCAGTAGCATTTAGCATTTAGCATTCACAAAGTTGTGAATCGACCGTAGATAAAAAATCTAATGACGTTCATTAAGCAGCATACAAATACCGTAAAATGAAAAATGACAGCTAATAACGCGACGTTTGGATGGTCCTTATAAAGTTGGACCTAACCGAAATATTCGTCATAAAGTTTAAAGCTTTTAATATAGCAAAAGGTTGATAAATCCAGATAATTACACGTGCAAATTGTCTGTTCAGTCCTACACGGACTAATCTTTAAATTGTGTTGAACAATTCCGCACGAGGGAACATTACATTCGAACCTGAACAAATCCACACCCGTATTAGCAGTGTAATATTGGAATGACGAGGTTGTACTCTTATATAACGCAGAAAACTCAAGTCTATAATGATATTACGGCCATTAATTTTTAACATATCTATTACTTATTTTTTGTATGTATTTTTACAGTATCACAATTTGTACCGCCTCATCTAACTGAGTAATCTCTATTTGTGTACAAAAAATAAATTTGCATTGTATGGTATAAGACTAAATAATACTTACTGATTTCTTCCCCGGTTTAGAGGCGCTTGGTTTCCAGTCGTCTAGTTGCAGGTAGTCCTCCATTGAGGGTTGAGATGGTCGTAGCGGCTTGCTGGTGCCATCGAGTCGGGCTGCAACAACACATTAAAAATTTAAAACATTTTAATGCGAACAATCACATCACAGATAGACACCCGTTTCTCGCAGCGTCATGCTCACGCTTGTCGTATATGTTTTAATGTATAGCTCTCACCAAACTGTATGAACTCTCTGACCTAAGTGTAGTTTGATGCGCATTACAACTGGGGAGCAGCATTAAGAATAGTAGCTGGGCCTGCCTTGCTCATATGTGCGGGAGCCGAACTAATCTAAAATTTGGCCAGTACTAGAATTAATTCGGACCAGGCATACAATTTGGGAAGTTACTATACAGAATTCAGACCGATGATGGTCTGGCACTCGCCAGACCGGTATTCAGACCATTCATAAAGTGTGGCGTGCACACAGCTAGTGTGGTGTTGGCGTAAACTGTGCCGTGGTGTGAACGCACTATTAACGTCAAAAATTTAAGAAAAACCACCACATCATTACAAATGTTCATCATACAACAAGATAATCCTTAAAACTAGTCACTTATTGTTGCCATTGTAATCAATAACCCACCTAGTTGCGCAGCGTCGTCCATTTTCTCCCATTTCGATGTAAAACTACTATTGACCTGGAGATGAACAGCACTTGGCGATTTAGTTACAAAGCTGGAATAAAATGCATTAACCCTACCCTAACGATACATTTAAAGTTGGTAACAAAAATATTGAATACAAAACAAAATAACACTGAAGAAATAATGGTATTGAATGTGAAAAATTTACTGATAATTTTTTTTGGATTTGTTAAAGGCAAACATTCTGATGTTTTGAACGTTTGTTTCAACAACCTCACTTTGAAAGCGCTAAAGCGATATCAACAATAAAATGGATTAGGAAAAATACAATAAGACATAAACATAACATCACGCCAGTATTTTTCCGAAGGGGTAGGCATGGGTATGGAATCCATCCACTTTCTCACCAGTTATGTTTAGGTCCCAGGTTTCCCCCCACCGGACACAAATCCGAACGCCGAGCAGCTACTTGTAATTTTAAGTTATAAAACACAATAATACATTAAAACAATAGATCATATTCATCGGAAATCAGACCTCCTGTTGTTGATTCCTAAAATGTGACCATGGAGGCCTCACCTCAGCGTCCTGAACATCTTCCATGGTGACGTCATCATCTGCGTCTTCCATTTGGACTTCGGGTATAGACGCGCTCTGAAGCAGTGTCGTTGGGTCCAACACGATGTGATGGTTTGGCGTTGGGAAAAATCTACTACATATCACTTCAATATCTTCTAGTTTGCGATTGTGGATATTCCTCTTATAACATGTCTGCGCATCTAGGTCCATTTCGCATATGTAGACCTATTAATATAATCTGTATATTAATTTGTGAAGAAAAAACTTCGTATCTTTTTATTTAAATGTGCAGAAGTACTGTGCTATTTGGCAGAATTAAAATTAATAAAAGTTTATACAGTGGTGATCATATAATTTAAGATCGATTGGAAAATACAAAAGTTTTTAAACAAATCATGTAATATTTTTTTGTGTTTCTCTTTTAAATTATCATAGGGTATTAAAAAATATTCACATGATAAAAACGAACGGATTATGGATAATATTTAATTCCATACTCTGTGTAAAATGATTACGGATTTCTTACAGAAATACCACTATCCTGATGAGTAACACATTTTATTGAAACTAAGCTGAGAAAATAATTAAGAACTAACGTTTTATTCTTTGAGAAATTATTTTCATATATTTTCAGGAAAATGATTCTATTGTTTTCTTACATTTTTCAATAGAAATTCGAGTTCCATTTTTCTAAAAAATCATCTTAAAGCTCTTTCAAATTACCACATTGTCGATTTGATATCCTTGTCATAACTTGCACCAAAGTTGTTCTATCTATGGGATTTAGATCCGGGATGTTAGCTGCCCAGTCAGCGTTCAGCGTTAAGAACGCTGGTGCTAAATGAACGCTTATGTGGCCAGCCAGTTAGAAATTATGGTATAATTAGTGTTAGGTTTATTGGATGTATAAAACTTATCCGTTTGCTTTTTAATTAGACACGAGTCTAAATGAATGTATCGATAGTATGAAAACATTTTGTAATGACACAAAATTAATTATACATTATGTTGAAAAAATCTTGTATCCCACATAAGCGTTCTTAATTATATGACCACCGCGGTATATAAGAAGCGCAGAAACATTAAAGAAAGTAAAGCGATGGCTAACAAATGATTCTATCAACATGAATATAACTATTTATATAGACTCATGATTTATTTATAGCACTCAACAGCAAACAACTTATACATTATATTTTATACATCACAATTCCAGTTGTTAATTCAATCAAACCTTTTCATACCTGGAAACCCGTCTGCCGTGCAAAGTTCCAAATGTCAGCGTAGTGGCGCAACTGATCGTTAACAGCATCAAATATTAAAAACGTAAAATAACCATCTGTAAGACTTCTTTTGAAAGCTCTCTTTAGTGAAGCCATATAAGATTCCTCAAGTTTTTCATCATACTCATACTTAAGGGAAGGTTTTTTTACCTGAAAAGATGTATCCAGCTGAATTGCATATAAAGGGCATTGAACCTTGTTGGCATACCTACAAGCTACAAGTCCGCCACTTAAAAAAAAATCGTTTCAGCAGCCAATGATAAAACATGAGTCAATCAATAGACTTAACTAAAAGATTACAATCAAACAATATTTTGTGATGAAATTTAGTACTTACTATGATCAATTGAGACAATACATGTCTGGCCACAGAAACGAGTTTTTTTTTCAAAATGACAGACTTGTAGACATGCCAGGTCATACAAAAATTTTCAAATCCCTTCATGATAAGTTAGTTGTTCAAAAATTTCAGTAAACACATGCTTAAAGTCCTAGACGGTGACGCCGTAAAAAAGTAAACACAAACTAACCCTCTTATCAACTTAACAAAAATTTTTTTTTTTTTTTTTTTTTTTTTTTTTTTTTTTTTTTTTTTTTTTTTTTTTTTTTTTTTTTTTTTTTTTTT
>DWTT01001027.1:0-12815 GCA_018250895.1 Carterocephalus mandan
ACCTATGAGACTATCGCACGTAAGATTCTTTATTCCTCTTTGGTTCCCTATAGACTCTAGCACCTATGAGACTATCGCACGTAAGATTCTTTATTCCTCTTTGGTTCCCTATAGACTCTAGCACCTATGAGACTATCGAATGTAAGATTCTACTTTTAATATCCTTCATTCCCTTATCATTAATTAAAAACTTGAACGAGTGAACTTTTGTTGAACTCTAATAACACTTGAAGAACCCGTAATTACAACCTTAACAATTAGCTGGTTTTGACAAAAGAATCTCAATTTGTCACACTGAATTTCTCGGTTCATTGATAGAACGGAACAATAACACTTTGAAGGGTATTTGAATTCAATCGGGACTCGAAGTTTGGTTGATAAGGCCCTTTTGTTTCACCTTGATGAATTGATATACATTATTCATCGTTCAGCAAACTTCTGTGATTTGTTTTTTAAAAATAAGAAATTGTGTTCTCAACATTATTTAAATACGTCAAAGCCTTATTTATATTGTTATCTTTTTTATTTTGTTACTTTGATAATAAGTATTACGTCGATCGGTATATTATTATAAACTATTACATATTTAATTTCTTATGTTATTTAAACATTTAATTTTTTAAATTATGTGTTATTTACAATAAATACAAAATAAATAAATAAAACAGTCAAAGGTCCAAAATGAGAAAGATTAAGATTAAGAGTAAAGAGAAGATTTTTCCGATGTTGACTCACAACGACCTTGTCGCGAATATTTAATAGTCAAAGAGCACGGTAGAATATCATGTGAAAGTAAAAGAATATAAGTTATGCTTAAAATAAATAAACACTCAATTTTAAGTTTGAAGTGTGACTTTCTAAATATTTGTGCTAAAGTTTTTGAACCACTTGATTCTCTGGTTTTAAATAACCAAAACGTAATTTAGGTAGGTACTTACGTTTGATAAAAACTGCCTTTTAAGTTGAGTCACAGGTTTAGTGGTCGCAAGGTGACTGCGAAACAAGAATTCCTCGGTTCGTTTGCCGCCCGGGACGAGCAAAGTATTGTTGGGGCTATCAAATTTGAAATTCCCAGAACCGTTTGTGATATGGAAATTTGCCCTGTGTATGGCAATAAAAAACGGTGACAGCTCAGTGGCTATCGAACTCGCCTCTCACTCGAGCGGTCCGGGTTCAAACCCAAGCGGCACGCACATTGACTTTTGTATGTTATGTGCGATTTAAGAAATTAAATGTCACTTGCTGTAATGGTGGACACATCGTGATAAAACCTGCATGCCTGAGAGTTCTTGATAATATTCTCGATGGCATGTGAAGTCTGCCAATCCGAGCTTGGACAGCGTGGTGGTCTACTGCCTAATCTCTCCCATTCTGAGAGGAGACCCGTGCCTAACAGTGGGACAAAGAAAGGGTTGTAGTGTGGTGGTATGGCAATAGGCTCAAAATGGGACTCAAACATAACTCGTGCAAAATGAGTGTATCCCACATCTCTAACTTTCCGGTATCTACGAGTAATAACTCCATGCGCTAGAGCCACTGCTCTGAAGCTAAAGCCTTATTTTCTAAATTGACATTTAAGTGACATTTAATTTTTGTTTGCCTTTGTCGCCTCGCTTTGCAATTTCATAAAATACTGACAGAATATTCGCACACACAACGCTCTTTCATGTCTCGATAAATCAATTACTTTGCGAGATTAGACCGGCGTCGTTTTATCGCTTTACATATTCGTATTCTATCGTAGAAATTTATCGTTACTTTTTTTATGGAAAGTTCTTTGACCTTTTTTAATTACGTCCATGGAAGTTTGCAGGTTTAATTAGCAATTCGGTGATAATGATGATGACAAGAAAGTTCGAGAAGTGTTTGTAAACGAAATTAGAATTACGGAATACTTCAATAAAATTAAATGATAGCCACATTATGGATGGGTCAGACGGTCAGATACAAAATCTGTTGAATGCTTTCTTTTATAAGACGGAATTTTAAGCCGTTGCAATGTAAAACAGCAAAACTGCAAAACAGTTAATACGTTTTTAATTCGTGTCGGAAAAGAGTAACTTAAAAAAACTTTGGACTTCTTCCGACCACAAACACATACATACATACATTCTCTCATACTACTACATACAGTCTCAGTTATGAGAATAGACTATGAAGATTGATTCGCTAATACATGGTGGACTGCATAAATGTTATCGTCATACACTTATCTTATTTCTTTTTTTTTCTTGATCGGGATCAGTTGTTGATAAAATAATGAGTATTGACTTGGCTCACGAGCGCTCGTGTATTTTATAGTACCAAGTCTGGGTATCTTTAGACTAATCAAATTGATCTTGAAACTCAAAAGAGTCAGAAATACGGAAACAAACACAATAAAATAATATGTCACTAGAGGTAAGGGTGCGAATTTAAAAAGAAATTGTTCTTTATTATATAAAAAGTTCAGTGTTCGCAAATGGCACAATCTATAACAATACAAACGCACTGACACGTAACTAAGCAAAAAGTGCACAAATATGATCAGATTCTGTGTGCCCTTTAAAAGCTTCATAATAACATACCTACATAGGTATCTGCCTTTTCTTACATAATTAAATTGATGAAACAAAACATTTTTACGTCAAACCTCTTCGAAAATTAAAAAAATATTGCCACAAAGAACCGCAGCGCTTTTATTAATCTTTAATAATCTGTATTCATTCGGCCACACAATAGGTACAGCGCCTACTTGAATTACTTCGCACAAAATTTGTTACAAAAATGAGGTTTTAATTGACGAAGATGGAGCGTGTTCCGTTTAATGTGGAGTTTCTTTTGTATGTACTTTGGGATTTCGAGGGCCTGTTGTAATAATACGTACATGACGTAGACATTTTATGCTAATTGGAACGAGTGGTTCAAAACTTCAGACCAAAAATAGATTGATTTATAATGGGCGTGTAACGTTTGTAAGTCTTACGCAAGTGTAAACGGATGAATGGGGTCTTCGAACGAGTTCAAACCAGTGGTTCAAACCATGAACAATCACGTGGAGTCTATGGATAGACACGGTTGCCCCATCACATTTTCATCTAGCCTGAATAGTACGGAAAACTTTTTTATTTATTATATAGATGGACAAACAGACATACTGTTCCCACCTGATGGTTTACCGTCACATCACCTGATGGTTCACCGTCGCTTATGGACACGTGCGACACCAGGGAAATTAGGTACAGGTGCTTTGCCTGCCTGCGTTTCGCACTCTTTTTGAAGTAATCCATGTTGTAGCTCGAAGGAAAAACCTCAGTTGGAAGCTCATTCCACAGGAAACCAGTTCGCCGTAAAAAAGACCGCCAGAAGCGCATGAGTCGATTCGGTGTGGATGAAACTGCATACCTCGGCGTGTAGTGCGATAGATGAATGAGTTTGGTGGTATTTAGTCGTGAAGTTCTTCTTCTTACGAATATACGATAGATAACGAGCCTGCAGCACCACCCATCCTGTGCCGCACATACAACAAGACTCAAATAGGGACGGGTGGTTAGTCCAGTTAAAGACCAATCCTAAGCAGGTTAATATTGGATTGAATTGATTGGTCAGTGTGCGGTCAGCCCATATCGCAGTACTGCTCCATCACCCTGTTCCGTGCCCATGACATTTCAGGGCCACGTCATGTCTTGTCAACCAATTTTCTGTCGCAGTACGAATAGTACTCGACAAACAATGTCTCTGTCGTGCTGCAATGTGATTGATGCCGCACGATTCTACTATTTATTGATGTATGCAAGCAACGCATACTGTTGCATACTTCAAGTGCAAAACAAATAGTCAATCTCCATAGGTACTAGACTAGTCTACTTTCCTACAGTCGTTTATCTCTCGTCTAGACAGTTCCATCAGGGTTCACGCGGCGATTGAGGGGTGTTAGCAGTACCGAACTACATATCACTCGTTTGGTACTAGCAGGTCGAGAGTCACATTTAATTGTGTGTGAGTAAGAGTGAGTAAGATCATTTGTTGAATGCCTTGTGAGCGAGAAATTGGAACCAGCTGAGTTGCAACCAGACGAGGCAGATACCCTTGTCAACAGAATCTTAATGAGGTTTCTACATTGCATATTAATGACAGACTTATTTGAACAAGACTCAAATAGGAACTGGGATGGTTAGTCCAGTTAGCTGGGAGAGTTAATTAGAACATTAGTTGGACTGTTGTAGTTGGTGTTAGTAATAGCACAGATTATTAGTACAAGTAGTCCAGTTAGTAATTGTTATTAAGAGTCTCGTTTCAAGTCAGTCACAGATGTGTTGCTACCCTTGAGGACTAAGATGGTCGTCTCTGAAGAAGTGTAAACCACACCTTTCCAACCGAAACGCAAAACAAAAACTACTCGGTAGAAATGGTACTAGGTACTGTGCAGGGAGTAGCAGATTTTCCAACAGCACTTGAATTGTGACATTAAAATACATTGAACTTTAAATCTGACGTCACCTAAGTCTGACACCGAAAGCTACGCGTAGCATCGCACGTAAATCCCGGTTCCTCCCAGTTACTCCACATTGCCGACAAATTGAATTACAGCGGTCGTAAGCCTTGTTGAAATTAACCGAGCTTAATTAGTGCTTTTCTGCCGTGTGTACCCTCCAATGCAAATCACATTGGTTACAATCCATTAGCACTCCGGTACAGTCTCTTCAAAATGTTAGGAGTACTTATAATTCTAAACCAATGTTCTAAATATTTAATAGAACGCCGAGTATATATTTTTTCAATTTAGCGGTAGATCGTGCTGCATGCTCCTTTGATATGCAGTGACATAGCGGCTATCCAACTTACCTTTCACGTACGTGCGATTGAATAAATGTAATATCACGTACAGTGTAACTGTGAATTAATCGTCGTGAGGAAACCTGCATGCCTGAGAGTTCTTCATACTGTTTTCGAAGTCCGCCAATCTGCACTTGGCCAACATGGTGGACTAAGGCCTAGCCCCACCTATTCCGAGAGGAGATCCGTGCCCAGCAACAGGATATATGTTTTTTTATGATATAGACGGACAAACAGACATACGGTGACCACTTACCATCAGGTAAGTGCTGAGGCTGAGTGCTAGGTCGACATCTACCTAAATCTCGATGTAATCATAAATCCGTAAGGTTTCACAAAAGGTTTACCCTCATTAAGAACGTTTTGTGGTTCCTGCTGCTAATTGCAACACCGCAAAAATGTGGCGAATGTGGTCGACTTTTCGGTTGCCTAAATCCCTCTTCCACCGCAATTTGATTCAATTATAAGCTTGCAAACTTAAACGTACAGATTTTATTTGCTTCAGTAATAAAATTGTCTGTTTTTTAGGGTTCCGTACCCAAAGGATAAAACGGGACCCTATTCCTAAAGCTCCGCTGTCCGTCTGTCCATCAGTCACCAGGCTATATCTCATGAACCGTTATAGTTAGACGATTTTGAAATTTTCACAAATTTGATGTATTTCTGTTGCCGCAATAACAACAAATACTAAAAAACAATAAAAAAGAATCAAAGGGGTTTGATTTTTAATCATAATACAAAAGAAAATTAAATGATATTTCTACCGTTTTTATAGATAATGGTACGGAACCCTTCGTGCGCGAGTATAACTCGCTCATGGCCGGTTTTAATTTTATTATTATTTTATTCCACATCGTTCTTTGTCATCAGATTTGTCAAAGATGTAAAACCCTTGAATGAACAGCAAAGACCAGTGTAGCGTAGACATTTCACATCACTCTCCCACAATCCACTGTAATTTTATTCCGGGATAATATTGTGAGTCGCAAACTCGGGCGTACGGGAGTTTACTCAAAGGTCGCAGTAATTTAGCTTTGTTTGGCTAATATTACCGTGCTTGAGTGTTCGCGGTTTATATTTGAATTTCAAACAACGTTTACGATCGCAATTCGCGTATACTCCAATATACTTGCTTATAGCCTGTCCTTTAAGATGAAAACAATGAACTGTTTGTGTAATTAAATAAATTATTTGTACACAATAGTGTAGGTATATCAGTTTAGTTCAGTTTATTTACTTAACTTAAATTATTTCTTTAATGCGGATATCAAAGATACAGGGATCAATTTTATTATGTTTCGGTCAATCGGTTGGTTCACTTAACAAATTATTCTTGTAATGTTAGATAAACAATTGTGCTATGCACTATTGCTTAGAACTATATTTTAATATCATGTTTACCTACTAGAATTATACGACTAGAATATTCTAGAACTCGAAAAAATATGATTATTTTTTGCTACACGCCATCAGTTATGACTAAAATCTGCTAAACTGAACCAAAATTATTATTACCATAATATGCTTCGGTAATATAGTTGAATTTCTTTTTCTCCGTGCATCAACTATCTATACCTATGTCGGTAAAAGTTAGCTTATGGTTTATTTTGGAGCATCTTCTCTATGAAAATAATTACTATAATGTATTATTACTATAAAGTACTTAAAAACTTAGTTAAGTTTATTTTTTGAAACCTGTGAAATAAAAAACATTTATGTTACATTTATATTTGAATAAAAAATATTTATGGCGATCGTCGATCAACAAACTTTAAATATAATTTTAACTAAAACTTTGATCCTCAATACATGAATTATAGTTAGCTGGTTCGCTAGTTAATCTTTTATTCAGATTCCAAATTTCATAGCAAATTCTTATTATTCAGTTCATTGGTGGTTGTACATATTTAATTTTGTTAACCTGCAGCGTTTACCTATAATATAAAAAGCCTACACTACTAACTTAATTTATAATCAATTTTAACGGTAAAAATTCCATTGCGGGCCTCTTATATCAAAATCAATATATTTCTATAAGTTGGAATCATCGCCCGAACAAAGGATCGTTTAGGCTTCCGTCATTCTGCGGCCCAATATAGGGGATAACAGCGGTTTCCTTACTGATACATAACTGCATAACTAATGGAAGCTTGTGTAGACATAACAGAAGTTTCGTTTATGGTTACTGGCCTTCTCAAGGAAATAATGCCTCATAGGTCTAGAGCTCGCAAGGGCCGGGAACCTGGGTTCGATCCCCAGATCGGGCAACAACTATTGGGTTTTCCTAATTTGACATTCCCTGTAATAACTTGGATTCTGGTGCCCGTGAAGGGCAGTAGGCTCCGCCCATCACATGGGATTGGACCGAAATTTAACAAATGAAAATTAGTAAATACACAATTCTGCCTACTCCTTCAGGGTAATACAGGCGCGATGTTATGCTATCTTTAAAAAAATATCATAATATCACTATATAGCAGGGCAATGCTTCCAGCGTTCTGGGTACAATGCCACAAACTCTGTTTTTGGATGACATATTTATTTTGTGATTAATTATTTTTTTGTTTAGTTTTAGTTTGATTATGTTCTAAGTGTTGTGTGGTAAATATTTAAACAGTCATATTGTAAATATCTCAGTGTCAATACTCGGAGTGATATAAAAATATCAAAACGGCCGAAAAGGCTTGTAGCAGACTATCGCGGTCTTATAAATTGGGCCATACCATCTCGATGTGTAAACCACAACTGTGGTCGCTGCATTATAATGGACACCCCGGTAATAACTTCCTGCGTGATGTCATGGCTCCTGCCTCCAGACCAAGGTTAATTTAACAATGCAAAATTTTGCGAAGTAGGAATCTATTGGGTTATCAAAAGGACCCATCCCTTTATCAGCACTACAAGGTATATTGCTGGACTGTTTCATCAATTCTTCTCTGAACCTTTAAATTCATAGCGACTTATCGACTCCAGCCCCAGGGCTTCCCGCCCTTCACTTCTTCAGGTTGTCAGTCCACAAAAGGGTGGAAAGGAAAAGGGTGGAAGATAAATAACGAGCTTAGCTAACACTTGTAGCGTCCATTGCCCAATATCACGCATCTATTCTATGTGATCGAGTTAAGCAACGACTGACGTATTTGGTTTGTGGGTGACCGCTAGCAGCAAAATTTCATGGGTGCTACCGAGCTTCAGAGGGCACGTTAAGCCGTCGGTCTCGGTTATTTCAATGGTAAAAGTAATCGCTAAGCCTTGTCAAAGACCTTCGGATGGCTCGAGAACATTCGACACTGGGTTGGCCACTAACACCTTCACCAATACGCATTGGAGCAGCGTGGTGGTGCTTAATCTAGACCTCCCGTAGATTTGTTTGTTGGGGAGATCCGTTCCCAGCAGTGGGACGTCTATGGGTAGCAACAGTAGTTAACACTTAGGTACCTACCCAACGTGATTGGTACGTAATTCCAACCAAATAGATGGATAAATTTATTTTTAATTATTGTCTTATTTAGAAGAAAAAAAAAGTATTATTGTGTGTATTTAAAGTGTGTATTTAAAGACTGCCTAAAAGTCGATGGTTTTAGGGTTAGGTATTTTTTATTATATTACAAGTATACCCAAACAAGTGTGTATGAGCGAGTCCGTGTAGTAATCAATTGGAATGATTTTAATAAATTTTAGGGTATTAATTATTATATTAAAATTAAGGTGCAATTCATACATAATCCGATTAGCAAAGGATTTTTTTTAAATAAAAATATCAAAGCTTTAATTTACACATACTAGTTAGTACAAACAGAGGCATTTAAAGCTGAATTTATAAAAAGCCAACACGTTAGCAATTAACTATATGTATGTTCATACAGAAAAGTCACTTTCGTGTACCGATGGCTATCAACCGTGAGCTCTTACAAATAAGGATCTTATTGCAATGGCCCATATTGTGTTCCATAAGTGTCGCCGGACCCTTTATCATGGCAGCACTGTAAATTAGTAATTGCATCGTTATATCTGATTATGGGCATCTAACAATGCATTTGAGTCGAAAGTGTTATTCAGCCACTTACTCAGTATTACTAAAAAGGAGAGAAATCTCGGTAGCGCATTTTGCATCGTACTTTTTATGAAAACAATACGCTACCAAGTTAAATTTGGATCTTCATTTCCCAACTTGAAATTCAACGGGCAATTGGCAATTGGGCAATTCATCAGGGATGCCACTTAAACAATACATTCTATGACATAGATTTTAACTGTTTCTAGATCTGTAGCTAGATGTCCGGGGATAAGTGTCCTGACTTGAAATGCCCGGTAGCAGCTCGAAGTCTGGATTTGTGCCCGGTGTACAGCAAGGCACAGGACCGGTCGTAGTGTTGTCGTTTTTAGGAGAGGCCTATGTATGGCATGGTATGGCAATAGTTATATGGGACCTAAACATAACTTCAGGGTAATTAAGGCCTGATGTTATATTATTTATTAGATTTGCAGTGGACAGCAGTGTACCGGAAGAACCAAATTATTCCGTTTTAGACTAGAGAAGTAAAAATTGCGCCGTTCCGCAGGATGGTTCAGTTAGTTAGTCCTGCTCCTGATCTAAATTTGGCTTATTAATACTGACCTAAATATGTATCTAATGTTCCGTTGAAATCATTTCATTTTATTGCTCATTTAATTACCATTACCGCTCCCAGCCACCTTGAAAATTAGTTAACTATCTCGTATATGATTGAAACTTAAATATTGTATGAAATCAAATATAATTATATACCTAAGTATATAATTTACACCAAGTTAATCAATCAAGTATAATGATGTCCATAATATCGTTAATAAAAAGTGTCAAATTTCCATGAAATGACCACCTGCATTTAAAATGTTAACTTAACGCGATATAAATACTTTTCGACATCGTATGAGCTCATTTTACTGCCACTTCGAGCCAGTATTTTAAAAACAAATTGGGATCTTTTATCACTTTCAACAATGTTTTAATTGCAAATGGAGTCTCATGTGGCATTAACGTCTTTAAAAAATGCATTTTATGGTAGCGCTAAAATAAATAAGGATCAATTTTATGCCTACAATAAAGTAGCAATTAATGTGAAAATGTAACAGGAAAACACTTGCAAAATTTTTTCAAGCCATTGTGTTCCGGGTGGACAGGTGTATTTCCCGGTAATAAAGTTAGTAGGTAAAGAGATTAATTAGTAATTTTATGTTAATATATTGATAGATATCACGGACATTCTCACACACGGCCATCTGACCCCAAACTAGACGCGAGCCTGTTCTATGGGTGTGGAGACTCATACATACATATATATTTTTAAATCTAAAGTGAAAATTGATAATATTAACATTCAGACACAGAACAAACACAAGTTATTCACACTAATGTTTCTCCTGAGTGAGATTCGAACCCACGACCCCTGGCGTAACAGGCAGGGTCACTACCGATTACCGACCCGTCAAAGAAAGAAAAAGTATATTTTGGCAGGAAAGAGCAGTTTGGCAGAATTGAATATTGTACGAATCTTGTTACCTTATGAATAAATAAATATAATTTCTTAAGAGCGGTTCTCTGAATCTTCTATGGTTTCAGATCTCCCCATACTGTCCTGTGTGTATAAGACTGTACTGTGTTTATAAGAAAACGCCCTGTATAATTTAATTTGTATAAATGAACACTATCCGAGTATCATTACTTACTTACCTTCTACGGTCTACCATCATGCGTTTCTCCCAGACAGTGTGGCGCGAGATAACAGGTTTATGCGTAACCAACTCTTTATGTTGTGATTGTTGCGAATCTTATCTTATCGTATTATTACGTACAACGACTCCGTGGCCCATTGGTTTGTTGACCCCGTCATATGATATGCGGTCCTGGGTTCAAATCAAACAGGTATTTTTTATAACACCTGTTGTCAACTAACGCTACCTAACGAACCTTACCAAGGAGACGTTAATTGCTTTCTTTACTATTTAAGTAGATAGCAAACGAGCTTGTTTCAACCCAATCGCCTATAACATCGGTAACAAGTTTTGATCAAGACTATAAAAGGAAATGTAAGTTCAGCTAGAATGGTGTTAGTATAGAAATGTCAGCTGGTCAATATTCGTTAGTAATTCCTTTAGAGGTCTGTCACAGACGTCATGTGCAGTGACGCTGCATGCTTATTTGCTATGTTATCTCCTAAGGTCACCTCTCGTAATGGAGTAGTTAGGCCTTAGTCCTCCACGCTGGCCTAGTGCTGTTTAGCAGACTTCGCATGCTTTCTTGAACATTATGGAGAACTCTCAGGCATGCAGGTTTCCTTAACATGTTTCCTTCAACGTTACCATAGACGACATTTAATTATTTAAATTGCTCATAAAATTAGTCGTTGGTCCGTGCCGCTTGGATTTGAACCTGGACCTCTTAAGTCAGAGGCGAGTTCGTAAGCCACCGAGCTGTCATCGCTTACTATCTGTATTACTTATTGCCACAATAAAATTACTGTATACTATACAGAATGGAATTATTTCGTCACGCTACCAAAGTATTAAACGCAGTGTGAAATTATTACCTTATCTATCTATACATTAGCGTATCGCAATCGATGTTATAACAATCGCTTGGCCATTGTTGCCCACGTAGCAGCCTCCATTCACAAGCGAACTTCGCGTAGGCGATCGAACGGTGGGCTGCGGAGGTTTGGCGTGGAAATAAACTTGTGCAAACATTGGCTTCGGTATTGGCCAATGATCCTACTGCCGATTATTGGTGTGTTCCACTTGGTGTCTGTATTTGACCTTAAATTTTTCCTTTTCGGTGAAGCCGTAACTCTATGACCGTCTTTATGACTACAGGACCATACAGCAAAAGTCCATTGGAAAAAACCTTATCTTTTTAACTCAGAAAGAGAGGAAACCTTTGACGCTCAACATTTGTAGATGAAAATAAATACTTGTTACGCACTGCCAAATAGCAAGAAGCATTATCTACCTACTTTAATAACTAGTTTTATTAATTTAATATTTTATTGACTGTGTGTTAATGAACACATTATTATTAATCATTTATTTATTTATAGACTTATATTCATTATTTTAATTGTCAAATTATTGTTAGATGAGACTTTGAGAATATAAACGCATGTTTCGAGTAGGCGGATCAGTGTGTAGACGAGTAAGTAAGTAAGGGGTTACTCTGACCAAGTACGAGTACATATACCAACGTTGAACAGTTACTGCAGCAACAATTAATTGCAGCCATACATTCTATCGTTTTTAATACATTAGTATCTGCGTCCGCGCATGACAAAACTGTGATAAGTCTTGGACAAGACTCAACAAAAGACTAGAATAGCGTGTCCATTTAGTTAAGGATCATTTTATTTTATTATTCAACTAGCTCCACCCGGGTCAAATAGTTTTCCGCGCAGAATTACCTCTATCCAGGGATGATTTAAATCATAATAAGTATAGCTTGGTGACCGCTAGTGGCAAAATTTCATGGACGCTACCGTACTTCAGAGGGCACGTAAAGCCGTCGGTCCCGGTTGTTTTCAATGGTGGAAACAATCGTTAACCACCCGTGCCCAGCAGTGGGACGCTTATGTTTCGCAGCGAGCGAGTATAGCAATTACGATGGATGGTTAGAATACCAAGTGCCAATCGGAACAACCATATTAGTTACTATCGCTCGATTGGCAATCCCGTCTTGATCGTGACGCGATCTCACCTTGGCACGAAATCTATCGAGTGTTTTTACGATGTTAATGAACGATGACTAGCCTCTTATGTCACGTCGGGCCGCCCGGCCGGCCACTGAGACGATAAGTCGCTAAGTCGCTAAGTGAAGCGAACAGGTTTGAGTGATTCTGGCAAGGTTTTGAAACTGGTAGCACAAGCTATTATGAGATCTATCATGTATAACGTTAAGAAGGATTTTGGGTTTAATTTTTTGGAGGTCGCACAAGACTGATCATTGCTTAAATGCTTAGCGATGACTGGTGGTG
>DWTT01001028.1:0-12807 GCA_018250895.1 Carterocephalus mandan
GAAATCGGTCCAGTAGTTTTTGTGTGAAAACATTACAAACAAATCTTTCCTCTTTATAATATTAGTATAGATGTATTTTATATAGTTGCTACGATATCTCGAAAGCGACACGCTGAATTAAAAGTCATAAATAAAAACTTGGAACGTAGGTCTAAATCAGACGTTCAACATTCGTATACGAGTGAGTAGATACGAGTACATGGCAGAATTTTACACTTATATGATTATGACATGCGTCATTTGAATACTGATGATACCTTCGATCAATGATGATACTGAGAATATGTGGACAATAGTGTGCGTAATTAAGCATCGCTTGTAAAAAAGGCACTTCGAAAGTGGCACGTCTATGAATATGACTATGTAAATAAAGTGCAAAGTAATGTTGGACGGCTCCGGGATCATATGGAACGCCAACCCAGCCTCCCTTGCGCGAAGGTCCGTCGCTTAGACCTAAAGCACGGTAATAGTATCATATATATAATACTATTACCATGCCTAAAGTCTCCTTGCCTTTAGGTATTGCAGTCCGCCGCTCGCACATTCTGTCACAATCAGTGAGTGACTGTGAAGAGAGGTCTAATGATGCGATGCGATATTATACTCAAGTATTTTAGCTTCATGATGATACTGCTAAATAATTATTTTAACCTCTGGGTGTTATCATTTATTAATAAGCAGTGAAAATACCCGAAGCCTAAAGTCCCGAAAGAACCGGGCTTAGAATCCTCCAACCCCGGTTCTGATTTTTTTCCCATTACCAGGAATTCCCGGTACTTTCAGTTCTAAACCCTAATCAGCTGTATCATGATTTATAAAACTGTAAAAGTGTACATGTAAACATCTCCTGCTTTAAGTCACAGACACTGGATGGATGCAGTTGGATGTGCGTTGTATAAATTCTATACACATCGTACAAGAAACATTGACACTAAAAATAACACTGCCAGATACAAGTTAAACGCTCGTATATACGTTAAAAAGTTAAAAACTTGCTACTAATTTTGTTCAAACTCAAGCGTGCCGCATTATTGCGTGAGTAATATTAGTGCAGCTAACCGATACATTTATTGCATTTATCAAAGCACCGCCGTCGACAATGATAAATCCTTCGGCAAGTTGGCAGAAAAACTCAATCACCAAAACAAATTGGACTTGGTGGCCAAATATATCTTTGAATTGCCCGTTTGTAAACATTGCCGCAGTAATAATCCCTGTCACATGTCGGTGGCTGACCTAAAAGCTATAATAATTGCGCTCATTCCTTATTTAGAGTAGTTTTACGCAACTCAACGGTTCTGCCAATTGACGTCACGGGACAACAAATCAAATGTTCGGGTCTTTACGGTTGTTGTGATTGCAGTGCGCTCGAGTGCGTGCCGGTACGGCGCGGCGCAGACTGAAGATTTCGATCTTTGGCGTTGACAATGATTAGTGAGAGCTTAGGACAAAAACAGTGCAGCTGTTCAAGTCTGATTCAAGCTTTGTCAAAGGCACTCATGACTTTTTATCTAAATACTAATATAATATTTTTACGATACGATGAATCGATTAATTTTTTTGTTAAATTCAATACAGTTTTCATGTAAAAATGTAGACGAAATCTATATTGAATTTAACAATGACATTAATCGTATTATCTTTAGTTAAAAATCGATCATAAATCTAACCATATGTACCGTTTTTTTAACCATTTCACAGAGACCCTGCAATTTTCTCTTTACTCTCCAGGCTGTATACCTAGTAATGATTTGATTGAAACCAGAATACTACTTTTATTCAATATTGTATTTATTGTTACTTAAATATTGTATTTTCATTGAACCAAATTATACGAGTAATAAGGTGCTAACAAGCTTACGATAAAAGTATACTATTAAGTGTAATAAACAGAAGTAAGGTCATTTCAATAATGTGGGAATTTAATGGTTAAACCTTAATAATACTTCGACTCCGAGGTTGTGCAAAATAAATATTACTTACTTTCTGCAATAATATTGTTTATCTTTTTCGAAATCAAAGGTCGACAGCGATCTCGCAGTTAAGTCCATTTAATTATATCGATTTTATTTTGGATCGTTTCATGTAATAGGTATAATAAATGGGTGGTGTTACCCCTTTTTACGTTATTTATGGTGGATAAATTTACTGAAGTACCGAGGATTATAATAGGACATGAGATCATGTTGCATTCGTAAAATACGACGTATTAAGTTTAACGAGTTCGTATTTAATGTATTTTAATAACGAGTTTAATGGAAGTCCAGACGAACTTTCACGTTATGAAAATAAAAAAATTTTGTTTAATTTTAAACTGCTTTTTATACTGCAAATAATGGGAGGTCCTCAATCATGTGCGGTGAGGGTTAACTTTAAAGTCATAACAGGGATTTGAACCTAGAAATCTATAGCTGTTACCGCATAACAAATAATTTTCCCATGTTTATCCAGACATAACTTATGTGACTTTCATGGAACTCTTCACAGTGTACACATCATTATCGATAGTTTAAAACGTGCGATATCTAGCAGATAAGGCGTTTAAACGTCATAAAATTATCGACCACTTATCGTTGTTGCGACATAGTGTAAGCGTCGAAATTTGTTTGAAAAGTAACGAATGATTGCGACTTTTGCTGACAGTAGGTAGTATTATGTACTTCTTTGTCAGCCATATAGAGTAGAGATTTTGCTTGCCTATCTAAACGTATGAAAAGTACTTAATGTCTATGCCTGGTAGTGCCTATGTATAGGCTCTAAATATTTTGTATTGTAGCTTGTATCAATTTTTTTATCACCTCTTATTTGTAGCCAAAAGTAGACAACTTTATTTATTTTTCATAATTTTTGTGTCCTAACATTTTAACTATAGAGTGGAATTTGTGAAATATCTTTATTTCATATATTAATTTCAAAAAATTAGCCTAGCTACGCCTAGCTTAGTACAGCTAACACACTTTTATTTATAAAAATTGGGACTGTGATACAAACGGGAAGATTTTTAACTATTTATTCATATTTTTAACTATTTAGTTTTAACTTTTTAGTTCATTTCATGAACAAATAATAAAAGCTTGTTCATAAAAAGGTTTTTTTCTTTAATTCTATTTTATTATTCGCCCGATTCATAATATCCCTATTGCATTTTATGCATTATTAAATTACAACGAGGTATTTATTTAAAATGACTCTAATTAAATATAATTTATCATCGAAAAGAAATCTCGTTCCCGAATTTTAAAGCAGATAAATTACAGTTATTACACCACAGTTCACCATAATGTGAACTTTAGCGTCAAAAATCAGTTTCTTTTCACTTTTTCTGGTTACATTTTTCGCTTTTATGTAGCCGTTTATACTGTGCACACATTATTTACACTGTATTTTGGCTTCCTTTCGTTACATTATTCAGTCATTACAAAATTAACGCTGCAGTAAATAATGAATGATGTGACAAATTAAATTAAATTTGTATTGTTCTAAAGCAACAATTATGATATCGGTGTGAATTGTCGGTGCGAGCATTGGAATGCTAATAAATTTTTAGTGCTCAGTTGATAATACGTGTTAATTACTATATGAATGAAATCGAGTGAGTCAGTTGAAATTTTTTATCTGTTTCATATTTATTTTGTTTAAAAATTATTTTGAGCTCCTTAAATATTTCTCATTCATAATAGTAATGGGTAATAGGATAAATGTTGACTTTATAGTGATAATAAGAATTCAAATTTGCGTTTTTGGTCCTTGATAAGTGCAAAGTTTCAAATTACCTACATAAATGTATCTTATGTGTAACTCGGATGAACGTTTTAAATATGGGTTAAGAGATAAAGACAATGGGATTATTGCAAATATATGTGAAGATGATCAATACATTTATTATGGCTCAATTAGAGGTACAGTAATTGAATGTATGTTCAATACCATCGTTTTTTGTTTTCTGTTTTAAAGCAAGTGGGTCATTTATAAGCAATCTAATGTCTTAAGCGAGTAGCCTACATTAACATAATAATATAATTGATAAAGCAATTGACCTACATTTTCCCTAGTTGATTTGCTCATGATATCCTGCATTTTAATTTATAAATTAAACCTCGTATTTTAATTTAATGCAATGCAGTAAACACTTTGACATGCTAGGAAATAATATAGAGACCACAAGTGCCATACGATACAACCCACAATGCGGTTAATCGAAAGTTTGGTTTACGCGGGACCTTCGTGTGTTCAAATCCAACTGTATGTTTACGTCTTGTTGTCTGCTCACACGCTTATATTCGTAACTAATGATTTATAAAACACACCAACCATAATTTCTTTCCATTCAGCCTTTTAGGTAGGCCTCCCTCTATCGACGCCACTCTTCCCGATCCTGTGCACTTTGAATCTAGCGGTTCCTCCGTCTCCCTGTGTTCCGTGGGTTTCTCGTAGTGTAGGCCAATACACCGTTTTCCGAGTTCAGTTCAATTCAGTTCTCGGACTTTTCTAACCCAGCAGTTATTTAATTGTCTTTCGAGCTACGTCGCGTGCCCCATACTATCAATCATCAAACCTCAAGGATCAAAACTATGTCGAAACTTTATTCATCTACGGATTTCATCCTTTCGAATCCGTTCACGTAGAGTAATACCAAGCATAGTACCATAGTATAAAGAGTCTTTGCTCCGGGTAGTCTTTATACTATGATAGTACTCTCCATAGCGCGTTCAGCGTCTAGGCATTCGAACGATACAACGGTAAAGGACCATGTTTCGTATATTTATTTTATCATGCACTGGCAACACACACTGTTCGAACACTTTCGTCTTCAGGCACTTCTCCTCTATCTAATAGCTTCCAAAACCTGTACGAAGTATTGTTGGATATAGGCCTTCTCTTTTCATTTCTTTGTGCCCCGGCGGCTTGCTCCGCCTCCTAGTTCCGATTCAACTGTCATTCTGCGCAAAACTGTTCGGTTCAGCGCAAACTGAGCTCGTTTAAATACATTCGTAGACGAGATTTTTGTTTTGCATAGGTACGTACTTTTTGATCCATGTGCAATTATGATCTCGTTGTCATTTTTGTGGTATTTAATGTAATTTTTTGTTGCAGGTAATAACATCAGTGAAGACGATTTTAGTTAGTAAGTAGTTAGGTACGTACGTATGTTGGCTGTACCCGAAGCACTCTGTGTGGTGTAGGCTACGGTCAAATGTAGTCCATGGCACGGCTTTTCCCCGAATTAAACATACCACTAGTCAGTACTCTTGCTATTTACTCGTACAGCAATGTAGTAGTTTTATGCACGAGTAACATTTTACTCTATATCTAAAAAAACTAAGCTGCGATCCATAGACGTCCCACGGGTCACAGGCAAAGCTGCGGGAGGTCTAGAGCATTTTGCTCCAATGAGGATTGGTGGAGAGGTTAGTGTCCCACTCAGTATCTGTTCTCAAGCCGAAGGTTTTCGACAAGGCTTAACGATTGCTTCCTCCAAAACAATCGGACTGACGTTTTAACATACCCTCCAAAGCACGGTAGCGTCCGTGAAATTTTGCCACTAGGGTCACGCATCCGCAAACCGACCGCGCCCGTCGTTGCTAAACTCTGTCGATCACATTGATCGACGCGAGCCATTGAGCTATGGACGCGACAGCGCTACGCTCGCGGACGCTCTATATCTAAACACATGTAATAGATAGATTTGTTAAATAAACATATAAATTTGAAATGCAACCAATTCGATTACGTCCACCAATGTGCGTAACAACATAAATCATACAACAAATTGCCTCTTGCCTTGTAACAAGGCTACGATTTATAACCAATGCCATGTTAAGCTATGTTTTAGCCTTCTATGTTATATAATAATATAACATAGAATAAGAACAGAATACTGTTTTTATACATAATTGTAGATAGTAGGGGTTATTCTGTGAAGATACTCGTTATTCCTGCGGCAAGGTTTGAGGTATCTGGTGTAACAGAATGTATAAAGACTGAACTGAGTTATAAATGCGAATGTAACTCTGTCTGTCTGTCTCACTTTCACGCCAAAACTACAGAACCGATCTAAATGAAAATACTTTATGACTACTTTTTAATTGGAAAAAAGTGTTGTAAAGGGTTGAAAAGGGGGATGAAAGTTTTACCGTTACAGCAGCGCACATAACTTAGAAAACTCACTTAGGTACTCAATTAGTGCGTCTCGCTTGAATTTGAACACGAACCCCCTAGAATGAGAAGCGAGTTCGATAGCAACTGGGTTGTCACTGCCTTATGTTATTAGTTTCGGCTCATGTGAATCTAATTCGTTCGTAGCAAGCGCGTGCATTACGGTAAGTGATGCGTTGATTGATGACTCGCGGCCATTACTACATCGGGCGCCGCGTGCATCGAAACACAGTTTCGAAATACTGTTGGTAATGGCTATTTTGGCGCCACTCGCAACTCACATTAACTAGACCAGAATTATAACTCGATAATTTTAGAATAGACAATGCAGTTAGCCATCGGCTTTCAAAACTTGGACACAATAAGGAACCAATTCACGCACACACCACTAAAATATAAATAAACCAAACTCAGATCAGGATTAGCTAATCCGTCCCCGTGATGATCGTTTGGTGAAGCTGCATGCTCGTTTGTAACGAACAAAATATTCACTAAAAAGAAATTAAAAAAATTAATCTTACGGGAGCCGGATTTATTTATTACAAATATTCATTTAAATTTTTTACTATATTTAAACAATACATATATTAAAATACAAACTAAAACAAATGTAAATTGGTCTCTGTGATGTGCAAGCATTTCCTCGCTGCATCGCTAAGCTGATACACTGGGCGAGGAAACTGCCGGCCCTTTGGTCACCACCGTAATTTAAATTCAATTCTTCAAACTTAAGATTGTTTTGTTAATACGGGCTTAATTATATTGCGAGTAAACAAAGTTTTAACCTTGGCTTCGATATCGTTCTTGGTAAGTTTCACTTCGTCACTTCGTCACAAATGATATTTCTCTTACGAACTTCAAACTATTGTAAAGTTTTTATGGGTTTCGAATAAGTTAGAGTTTTTATTTGCATCGCTGACACGATTGCGTATCTACGTTTTCTTTTGTAGTCCGAAATAAACTACTACTGGCTATAATTAATGTTTAACTTACAAAAACCACGTACGTGATTGTACACACGTGGTTGCCTCGTAATTCGTTTATGTTTTTTACTTCTGTAGAGCTGAAGGACGCCCCGTGTTTTCGAGGAATCATATATTATGTATAATGATTTTGTGTTAAATTGTGTGGATGGTAACAACCTATTTGTGATTTGTGAACTATTAAAAACTACCGCAATTTATGCAATAACTGATGTACGAACTTTGATTTGGCCTTAGTAAAAATCTATAGGAGCGTCCATAGCCCAATAGCTCACGTCGATCGTATGTGATTGACCTGTTCGGATAATCAAAATAAAAAACGAAATTAACCTGATAATAGTTCTAATACAAAATGGTACACAATGGCGGGGCAGCAAAAAACAGCGATTGATAAAATAAAAGATATTCATATCATACAAATAGATAAAACTTTATAAGGAGGTTCTTTAAAATTTAAAATGATAACAGTTTGAGGGGTATACCATTTTTGTTCTACTAAAATAAAATTGAAGTCGATTAAAATTGGGAGTTTTATAAATGGAATTGCAGCGTAACAAAAAACAAAAAAGTTTTCCAGCCGTCTCTTAGTGTCGTGATTTCGTTATAGCCTGTTTCCCTAAATATTATCAGCATTTGAAAAGGCCTACCGAACGACTATTTCTTGGATATCCTAACTCGTTTTGTTATCTAAAGCATCAGTGGAAATCTCTTCAGGTATGCAATGTTATTTCAACAACATGTGTCTTTCCGAGTATCTAAGTGAGTAGGTATAGACTGCTTCATAATTTACTTAGAAAGTTTCCCATACGAAATACGAGGGCAAAATGATACAAATGATCTTTGTTTATAGATCACAGTCATGTTTAATAAGAGGAGTGACACAATCGCCGAACTCATATTCATGATTCATAATCATGTAGGTTACTAAACAACGATGCATTGTTATGTTAATGGATAGAATTAACTTTGTCTGGCCTGTTTTTGAAATTAGAATACATATTTGCATAATTGAGAGTTCGATTTATAACATGGTATCTACCTACAGCAGCGCTTATGGTACTTTGTGGTAAAGAATTCAATGTCTTATTCGATAGGTTCCATTTTAGGAACGCACAAATTATTTTTCAAAATACTAATGTCTTTTATACTGTATCGGTGAAAGAAGATATATCGCGAGGAAAACTGCATGCCTTAAAGAGTTGAAAAGAAAATGGGACTAACCCATTTCATTTCCAGTCGTGGGCGTATAATGCGTCTAGATGACTATGAAAACTACATGAGACGAGTTTTAATACTCAGGGATTAAACCGGAACATAATTTAACATCGACAGTAATAAGTCTCTCATTGAATTGAAGGTTTTTGTTGATAGTTAAAAAACCTTTATGATGCTTTATTCTTATAAAAGTAATGAGTGGATGAGATGTTCTATTGTTGTATGTAGGTATAGATCTTCTCTCACCTTGATTCACTGGTGAAATTCTATACCTTCTCTTTCAAACATGCGTACGGGTCGAGAAACAAGTATCAATAAGATTTATGTTAATAAGTTTTGACTGATAATGCCTGTTAAAATAAAATAGCGTAATAAATTAATGTTGTCTAAATAGCAGCGGAATTAAAACTCTCAAATTAAAGTGTCACGTAAGTGACCACGGGTAATATTGACACTTTATACTATCTCAACGACGTTTACTTTGCTCGTACAACGGTTACTAACCTCGGCAGTGAAAAGTGGTTTGTGTAGACTTGCTATTACATCAATATTTTGATAGGTGATAAAATGCAGGCGTCATGCTAGGTACTACAACTTCTTGTATTTTGCCTTTTAGGCTTCGTGCTGTAACATTTTACAAACACTAAACAAAAACATAGTTTTTTCGTACCTAGTTGATGTGGGGGCTAGTTTTATATTGCCTTGATTAGAATCAACTCAATCACCAACTAAGTTAGGTATTTATTTTGCGACTCGGTTACCATTCCTGGTTCTTTATTTAAATATTTGAGCTATGTTTTTATAAATTAAATGTAATTCAAGATCAACTTTGTGCCGCTGATTTTGTTAAGTATATTTTACTGGCAGATTAATGATTTTAGTATTAGGTATAGCATATTATGTAATATCAATAATTTTATTCGTCTATAAATGTTATTATTATCTGATACTCTTGTTTCTAAGCAAAGAGTATTTTCCTAGGTAGGTATAGCCATTTTGACGGCATCGGGCGCACCGCGCGAATTAACCATAATAATGGTTGGGGCTTACGATAATAGTTTTTGTATGAGGTCGTCGACATTTGGCCAGCGAAGCTCAGGAACACCGCCATTGTGGCCGGAGTGTTCACGCGAATTGCCCATTGCTATTTATAAGTCACGGTATGGTATGGTGCATTTTACTGACGGAGTTCGAAATTTTGACCACGTAGTCATATAGACACGACTAATACAAGAAGTTTGAGTACCAACATGATAGGTCTGAGCTTTTTATTGACGGAGATATAAGGTTTAAAATTCTGATCACGTGGTTACATAGACACCACGGAAATAATAAAGCACCACATCCACCACAGCCTTTACTATGTCCCGCTGCTGGGCTCAGGTCATCTCTCGCAATGTTCCAAGTGCAGATTGAGAGACTTTACACGACTTTAATATTAAGGAGAGCTCTCAGGCATGCAGGTTTCCTTACGATGTTTTCTTTCACCGTAACAGCAGGTAACGTCTTAAATCGCACACCTCTTTGAGATAGAGGCGACTTCAATAGCCACTGTGCTGTCATCGTTGTATGTTTTTTTTGGAAATAATAAAATCGAGCTGTAAACAGATGTAATCGACGCTGTTTCGTAATAGTCCTCCTAATATCTCTACTTTGCTCTATCTCGTCCAATATAATATTGTGCCACATTACTTTTGTTCATTTAAAATTCAACGTATTACGCTTACTCTGCTAAACATTATTCAACGAGTGTGTTTATCTGCATTTCCTGTTCCTTTCCGAACTAATTCTAGCCGACATGTGGTGCAAACGTGTAGTTTAGCTTGTCGTATGCTTCCGTAAACTTTGTCTTTGTACAGGGAAGTGGAGCCTATGTACTATAACCAATGCTCTATGTTGGACTGGAGCCCGAGAGATAGGTACGAATTCAAATGGACATGGACATGGACATCGTACATGGACAGGTACGAGTTTCCCTGAGGGCTGTTAGTATTCGAATATATCGTTCCGGCCACTACGACATCTTAAAGTATGCGTGTCAAATTCAGACTTTGACCAAATATTTTCTACGAATATAAGATGAGCATGCAGCACTTATCCGTTGCTACATACAATAAACAAGTCTCGCAAAATAGTCTTTTTCAAAACGGTCACAAATGATTTGGTACCCTTGAGGGGAAAGATGGCCTCTAGATAAGCCTCTAGATAAGTTCTATCGGAAACCATACCTTTCCAACTGGAACACAATCTTACTAATAATTATAAATGGGAAAGTGTGTTTGTTGGTTTGTCTTTCTTCTCAACTGAATGATGACCATCTAAAAGTCGAGTGCTTTTCCATTAGAGCATATAGCGGATAGAAAAATGCATAATATATAATCACGGCCCTTGAAAAATAAACATCAAGAAGTTAAATGAAAAAAAAAAAACACCTTAAAGTGCTACGTTCAATGTGATCATTGTGAATCAGATCACAGATTGGCACGGATGTGGGCTCAACGGATCATTCATCGATCTTCGCACTACACAAGCATTCCGATATCGGATGTTTCGCGTGCCGTCGATTTGCGCAACGATATCGTTTTATAATTAAATCAATCATCTAGATATCTATATGTCTTCTACAGTTCTACTGCCAATTTAGTCTGACTAATTCTCACCTGTGCGCTGAGCTTAGGTACTAATAATTCGGTATTTCGCTACGTGACCGGATTCGTAATGATGAAATCCGTAGACGAACAAAGGTAACCGACATAGTTCGAAAAGTTGCGGACTGAAGTAGCAATGGGTAGGCCTTGAGTGGAGACCAAGACTCGGAAAACTGAGTATTGGCCGCCCTCCGATGAGGTGGACTGATGACCTGAAGAAGACAAGTGGTTTCTCAGAACACAGGATCGGGTGGAGTGGTGTAGATTGAAGGAGGCAGTATACCTTGAAAGGCTGATGAATGGATGATGGATGAATTCGGATTATTATACAGCAGCAACCCGCCCCCCGGACTTGCATGAGTAGTATTTTCCCAATTTAAAAAAATAAATAAACCGGAGATCCTAATAAAACTAAATAAGTACAGTTGTTTCTGATATTAGCTCGAAGAAATGTTATTTTTACGGCCAACTGATTAGTTACTAAATTTGCTAAATTAATTTTCAGAATAACAACTCTACAAAGAGTTTTTAGACACCCTTATTCACTCCACCACAAATGGAAGAGTTAGAAAGTAGACTGAGTTGAGTTCAAAACTTGATTAATTCAGAGCAAAAACTTTTGTTTTATACCCTGAAGTATCAGGATGTAACGTAGAGTAGGTATCTCTTCATCTGACGCACCACATACGACTTACATGTGGCTCGACACCTTCTTTCGCAACGTCGTCGTAATGATCATCTCAAATATGGCCATCCATATGAGGCTACGTTGCCTTAAGTAATCGCACGTGGCCGTAATTACAGTGTAGATTTTTAGCGGTGTCAAATAATTTTTAGTCCTAAATTAAACAGAAATTTGAGTCGACATAATTAGTTACTACTCATGATACTGATGACATACTTACAATAAATCAAAACATTGCCAGATTTGAACTACATTGAAATTTTTAATTTTTCACTTTGCTTCACCTTAATTTTTTATAATGTGTTACAGCAAACGAGCATGCACCCCCTAACCACTGTACTCGTGCACATGACTTATGTTATGGACTTTGAACATGATTCGAGTCTCGTTCGAAATTGAATATAAGAATAGAATAGAATAGCAATTTATTTCGACAAATTAACACAAGTACAACAACAATATGACTATAAAATAATAATAAACAAATAATAGCGAGATCTGCCGAAATAGGGCCGCACTCAGCTATGGTCGTCATGGATGGTCATGGATGCTTCGCTCTAGAGAAATAAATGTAAATGGAAACAAAGTCTAAGTTGTTGACTCTAGAAGAGTGTAATCGGTAAAACTGTGAAAGTGAAGAGATTCTCCTAGGCCAGCAACGCATTGGCGACACGTCTATTTTTGCTCGTTTATACATGCGTTCTGGTTACAATCACGTTGCTCGTCAGCTTGTATGCTGTATAATCTTGAGAAAAACACGGGTTGTCGAACCCTGGTCTACGGAACTAATGTTACGGGAGACGATTATCGTAATAATAGCCATTATGCGCATCATTGTGTAGAACACTAAACCATTCGGAGTGATTAATTTGTTGCTTTTTTGCGTGTACAAGTGAGGTAATCTATGGATAAATTATCCTTGCAGTCGCGGATATAAATCTGATGTTATCGATACTGTTGAAGAGTTTTTGCTGTAAAACGACAATGATTAATGTATCAGCACATTTAGAATAATTAAATATTTAACCCTCTCATACTTCTTACATTAAGAGGACTTCAGTCGACCGTCACTTTTGAAGAATAGGTTTTTACCAAAAATATTGCTGTCGCGCTGAGCCCA